>JAAEAF010003579.1:0-118175 GCA_011037195.1 Triatoma infestans
CCCACCCAGCTGACCATAACCCTTGACCTAGTTTAAGAGTTTAGTTTTAAATGCAGTTAAAAACCAGTCAGTGTGTAAACTAAGTTTGCTCTGTGCAAGTCTGTGTTGTCACACTGTCTAAAAAACGCATCCTGAAGATGGGCGAACGCCCGAAACCGGTCGATGACCACAAAATGAAGCAGGCTACCACGAAAAATGTCTCTGATCCCGTTTAGTGGTTGTTTTTTATAAGGTGGTTAGCATAAGTTATAAAAATATATAAATAAATAAAAAACAATCACGAACCCCAAAGTATAGAAAAAACAATGGCCATGTTACACCAAGGCAAAAAGGAAGACGAATGGACATTGTAGAAAATAGAAATATACAAACACAAGACTATCCAACAAATAATAATGAATGACCAAATAAAAAATAAATTATAACTCAGACACCCTCTTTAAGGTCATTCCTCACACCTAACTATATTACAAACATACTAGTATAAAAGACATATCTATGCATACATATATATGTATATATAACGCACACGTGTACATATAAAACAAATAAACAAATATAGGTTCACAAAAAAAAAGAAGCATGATGCATAAATTCCAACCAAATTTTCTTCTTCCCCCGATTAAAATACCTTAACAAATGCCACCACGTTTTGTTAACCACATTTAATATCATTTAAAAATAAGCATGATAAAAAACGAATACATTTGATTTCCTCTATTATTTATTTTAATATCATCTCCAATTTGCCGTTTGCTGCCAACCTTCTTACATATCAATTTACTTACACATTTTCTTGTATTAACCCTGCTTGTATCAGAGACATTTTCCGTGGAGGCCTGCTTCATTTTGTGGTCATCGACCGGTTTCGGGCGTTCGCCCATCTTCAGGATGCGTTTTTCAGAAGTGTGCCAACACAGACTCGTACAGAGACTTAGTTTCACTAACTCTCTGTACGGTCTGTGTGGCACACTGTCTGAAAAACGCATCCTGAAGATGGGCGAACGCCCGAAACCGGTCGATGGCCACAAAATGAAGCAGGCTACCACGGAAAATGTCTCCTGATGCTTTCCAGCTCTGCGGAACCAACTACCACAACAAACCCTGCTTGTATTTCACATTTATTTATCTATTCTTAATAGTACAGTATTCTCGTGAAATAACTTATCCCCACCTAATTTTTTTTTTCTAATTTCAGGCGCGTCAACATCTATGGTCATTGGCGCCGGAGCCTTTTCAGTGCACTGCCGGCTTCCGGACAGTGTTCTCTCGTTACACACAACACTGTCCATCACCGGACATTGAGCTGTAAAGGCTCCTAGGAAGAAAAAATCTAAGTAGCACAGCTGGACTCGAACCCAGGTCCTCCGCGTGGGAGTCCAGTACGCTAACCACTTAGCTATTCCCTTCCATCCTCCCCCCCTAATAAAAACGACTTGATAAACCACTGAGCAAACTTAACAACACTATTAAAATTTAGTCATAAAATATTCTTCAATACATGTAATTTATTATACACTATTTTCTAATGCCTAATTTATAATAATTCCATTTTATCATTAAACAAACACACATAGTAACATAAACTTATAACCTCTACACATGTATACAACCAACAATTGTGACTGTAACAGAAATATTAGTTGAAGTGAACTAGAGAGACACGAACTTGGTGAATTTGCTCTGAAAATCCAAAACCGGTCAGGAACCAAATGAATATGCATGCTACCACGGATAAAATACCAGATGTTACCCAGCATTGCGGACCCAACCACATATTCAACTTATATTTCTCTGTGAAAAATCATTTAATCGCAATACTTCGTCTTTGAGGGAGGAAGTATTGCGATTGTGGCAGATTTTCGAAATTGAGTTTTCCCCGGAAATTCATGTTTTGGGTTCCCCTAATCGAAAACAATGTTTTTAGCGAAGGGTCTGTGTGTGTGTTTCAACAGAATAACTCAAAAACGAAACGTTGCAGGAAGCTCAAACTTGGTATTCCATTTAGGCACTATGACTTTACTGACTGTTTTTTTCAGATTTTTGTGATTTTCTCAAAAACGGCTCCAACGATTTTCTTTAAACTTCGTATCACTTTTATTTGAAACAGTTTCCCAGGAAAATTGATTTTTGGGGGTTCTGGGGGACCAATAGCTTTATGTTTTTCTCTAAAGTATCACATCACTACAATATATGGTTTTACTACCTACATAATATTAATATATATTAGAAGCATTGATAGAATTCCAAAATTGAAATAGGTTTACCGGAAGTGAGATTTTACAGAATAGCTGCTTCAATTTTTTGCAAATGGCTAACTTGCCAAAGGCAAGGAATCAATAGAACATTCTGTTGCAAAACAAAAATTTAAACACATCTTGTGAACTGGGGGCATTAAGGGAAGTTATAGTAAAAGAGATAATGATACGTGGTTAAATAAATCAAACAATATTATTCGAGAAAGACTACTAACTGAAGGTGGAATTAATTTAGATAAAGCTGTTGAAATTGCTAAAACAATGGAGACTATGAAATTGCAGTCAAGAGAATTGGAAGAAGGAATATAAAGAGGCCGTAGATAACAGGCGAACAAAAATATTAAAAGTTCAATTCAATGCAATTCAAAAAGAATTCAAATCCAAAATTATAAAAAATACAATTATAATAACAATGAATGCAGCAGATGCGGTAATAAAAAACACGTAAATAATAAATGTTCATCTTTGGGAACCAAGTGTTTAAAATGTAAAAAAATGAATCATTTTGCAAATATATGTAAATCAAAATATAGTATTAGAAAAACAAGTAAAGATGTGAATTATGGTAAAAGTAAGAGTAGTGATAAAGGTCATACTACAGATGATGAATTGGTTCTTGGGTGTGTGCATCGTCTTGGAAAGTAAATGTTGGAGTAAATAATCATAACCTCTGTTGCATTATAGATACTGGAGTACCAGCTAACATAAGTCATTAGAAACATTTAAAAAATTAAATTTACCTACTAATAATATAAAAAATTCAGCAGCTAAGTTATTTACTATAAATAATAAAAAATTGAACGTAATTATTGGTAAATGTGATATTCAATGTAAATTAAACAATTACATAAATAATATTGAATTTTTCTCAATGAATTTTAAATGTAATTTTGTTCTAGGATTAGAAGCCCGCCAAAAATTAAACTCGATGAAAAATATGTGTGTGGTAAAGCAGAATATGACAAATTTTAAAGAGATAGAATACGAAAATGCTTTGAAAGAATATGATGATGTATTTAATGGACTTGGGTTATTACCAAAGAAAATGTACTTAACTGTAAGAACTGTAAGGCTCACGATTGATCCACCTAGAAAGGTGCCCTTTAAATTAATTCCTAAATTAAGAGACGAGCTTCAAAGAATAGAGGCAATGGACGTAATATATAAGGTTGAAGAAACTACACAATGGCTAAACTCAATGGTAATAATTGAGCAACCTAACAAATCCCTTAGAATATGCCTTGATCCTCGACATTTAAATCAGGATATTATGAAAACTTATTTTCAGTTACCGGATGTAGAAATTATAAAAACTAAAATTCCATGTTCAGATTGTTTTTCTTTACTAGATGCAAAAAATGGATTTTGGACGATGGAATTAGAAGATGAAAGCTCATTATAACAACGTTTAATACTCCGGAAGGACGGAGTATCCTTTTAGGAATAAATGCGGCACCAGAGATCTATCATACATACATGTTTATTTAAGGAAATGGACGGGCTTATTATTTATATTGACAATTTTATAGCAGCCAATGATAAAAGTACTCATGATAAAATTCTAAAAAAAGTATTGGATAGAGCTCACGAGGTCGGATTAAAATTTAACAGTGCTAAATGTCAAATAGGTCTAATGGAAATTACATATTTATGCCAAATATAACAAAGAGGGCGTTTCAACGGATCCTGAACAGGTTGAAGTAATAGAAACATGAACTGAACTAGCTCGGTTCATATATTCCAAATTTGTCCGATTTAACTTCAAATTTAAGACTATTACTAAAATAATCTTCACAATGGGATTGGAATAATTCACACGAAATGGAATTCAATAAACTCAAACAGTTGCTAATTATAGCACCGGTAATGTGCAATTATAATCCAAATGAGCCAATTTCTTTGTCTGCGGACGGTTTCTTTGTCCCAATTACCGTTGGGAGCGGTAATTCCTCATGGTACGCAACCTATTGCATAAGCATCAACTTCTCTAAATAAAAATCAGGTTAATTATTCTCAGATCGAAAAAGAATTATTGTTATACGTCTTTACCAAATTTCATAGATATGTATACGGAAGTCAACTGGTGACATTAGAAACAGATCACCAACCATTATTAACAATTTTTTAAAAAACCTACTTGGCGAATTCCTGTGAGGGTGCAAAGAATAATGCTTAAATTATAGCTTATAATTTCAATTTAATTCTTGTAATTTCCATTTCTAGAGCCCAATAGGTACAGACAAATGCTTTGAAAAATAGAACAAGAAATTACCGTAAATATAAATGCTATTTTTACACAATTTCTTATCTCTGACTAAAGATTAAATCAAATTAATAAAGCTACACGGGATGATGATGAATTAAAAATGTTAAAGGAATATGTACAAAACGGATGGCCTCTTAAAACCAAAATTGTAAATGTAAAACCCCAGCCTTACTATAAGGTGAGAAATAAAATTAATATTATCAATGGTTTAGTTTATAAAGGGCACTGTTTAGTAGTACCTAGCAAATTTTAAAAATAATTCATGGAGGTTTCTTAGGAACAGAACGTTGTTTAAACAATATTAAAGACTTAATCTATTGCCCTAATATAAAAAATGACATTATAAATACTGTAAAACATTCTGAAACTTGTCAAAAATATAGTGATAATAATCCGAAAGAACCTATGATACCACATGAAGAATAAACTTAGCATGGGAATAAATAGGAATAGATATTTTAACAAATTATAGGAATAGGTATAAAATAAAATTATCTAGTTGCTGTAGGCGACTATTCTAAATTATATAGAAATAGCGTTACTACATGATGGCTATGATGCCAAAAACGTAATCCTTAATACAAAATTAATGTTTGCACGTCATGGTATATCGAATAGAATAATTTCAGGTAATAGTCCATCGTTTAATAGTAAAGAGTTCAGAGCATTCGTGAAGGATTGGATTACCTCTTGCCTGTATTACCCAAAATCCAGTGGTCTAATAGAGCGTTTAATAAAAACAATAAAAAAATTATTAATAAAGTGCGAAGAGGCACGCACAGATCCCTATATTGCTTTATTTATGAGGCACATTAGTCTCACCCGCCCAACTGCTGATGCGTAGAAACTTGAGAGCTAAAATTCTTGGAAATAAACAAATCCTGAGCCCTAGATTAGTCAATCCTAATCACAACAAGCATTTTCGTAAATACAACAAAAAATGTGTAACTATTACAACAGAAATGCAAAGACATTGAAACCCCTAAATATAAGTGACAAGTTTTGGTTTAGGAAAAAAGATCCTAATTCTACATGGAAACCGAGAGTTGTGAAAAAACTTTGTGAGGAACCCAGATCATATGTTGTATCAGATGAAAAAGGAAAGTAGTATCGTCAAAATCGTCAATATATAAATAATGCTACTCAACCATTATTTAACATAAACCCGGAAATAATGATAATGAAGGTGTAGGAGAAGTAATGGGACATCAGTCTGTAGATAATGGTGAAGAAATAGGAGAAATAGTGGGTGAACAGGACTACAAGGGCTGGTAGAACTATAAACCACCTAAAAGATTTAACCACTCTCAGTATTGACTGTTAATGTGAAAACAATAAATGAGATAAATAAATATATGATTACTACCATATATATTATTATACTATTTTTTTTTCTGCGCATCGACTGCCTTGGCCATTAGCGCCTATGATACTATTGTATTTGTAAAAAGATACATATGTTGTTTCTTTTTTATATATTTTGTATGTTGTTTTTCCCAATTAAAAAAAAATTCTAATTGTGATGTATATTATCAAATAATTATGGGACTGGCCGCTAGGTGCATCACAATCAACTTGAAAGTTTAATTTGAATTTTGCCAAACCAGTTTGTATTCCATCAGCCCTCAATAGAAAATAATATTTGATAAAACAGATCACAATAGTTGTGGTTAAGTTAAGTTAAGTTAAGTTTTCTTTCCTCTAAATTGCTTTCTCAATATATTACACGATTCTATCGTCTATATAATATTAATAAGAATTAAATGTTGGCCAAAATAATAATGGACAAAATTCCGTGTTTGAAGAAAACCGGTTAACCGGAAGTACTATATTTCGAATGCATATACATATATTATCAATATTAACCGGGTAAATAAATAATGAATAAAACTATGTAAATGCAGTAAGAATGTTGTGTGAGTGTTTCATACCAGATTTTGTAATAAAAGGGTATAACTAAAAAAAAAAAATATATTAAGATTATAATATGTACTTGAATCTTTTACTATTATTAATCTCTGCCTACCTTAAGATTTGAAATATCATTCTATATTATCTTTATTATAATAAATCAGTTAATTCTTCAAAACACTGTTTATAGGTGAGATACTTCAGGAATAGAAGATAAGATTATATTTTATTATTTATTGGTTCTGTTAACTTCCTATTATTTATTACTTTCAATGTAACATTGATTCGTCAGTTTTAAAAATAGTCACCACGGAATGAGGCATTTTCTAATTTTGCTTTCTGCTTTGGTTTTGACCCAGGTAAGTATTATTTGACAGTTTTGAAATATATTTAACGTTTTGTTTCTAGTAAAATTGAAGAAATTTGAAAATTAACGAAATTTAATGGCCATTATCTTTTACTGGAATGAACCAATTAGTATTTTACTTACCTAGTGTGCAGAATGACAAACAAATACAAAAAAAATTATTTAACAGGGTCTTACAGAAGAGCTATCCAGCACATTCAGGAAAGCAATTGAAAAGGACACTGAAGAATTGCTAGCCCCATTGTTGAAAGAATATGCTGAGTTAAAAAACCTGATAGAAGCGGTAAAACAGTACCAAGAAACACAGAAAATCTCATCCATAGCTTTTGCCGAAAGGATAACTAACTTACCGTCAGATTGTTTACCAACAGCTGTAAGTAAAAATTCCCAAACTCTTTCCATTTCAAATAAAACATATAAGACCCATATAATTTTTTCTTATTACTTTCTCTTACTGTGAAATAATTTGTCAGCATTTCTAAAGAAACTTTTCACTAGAAATAGTTGTTTTGTGGCCCCTGCGTGAATACCTTAATAAAATATTTAAAATATTTCTCGACTGTCAATTCGCGACACGGTACTTCCTGACACCCGTTATACTGGACATGGAATTCTTTTGGATTTCTTTAAATTTCTATACTTAGTCTTATATTTAGCGAATGATCTATATATACATCTGTCACGAAGATTTCCGTCAGAAATCATCAACTGTGAAGGGCGACTTTAAGGAATTTTTTTTTAGTATACCCTAATTTTCTCGAAAGCGGCTCCAACCAATTTCTTTAAATTTTGTATACTATTTTATACCATTCAACCTATCACTTTTATTTCAAACATTTTTCCCAAGATTTTTTGTTGAAAGTTTTGGAAGAGCTGCAATGTTTTACACTGTACAATATGTTATAACAATGTAAAAAACCTCACGCACTTTCTTTTACTCCTCTTAATGCAGTTATATATAAAATGAAAAATTTTCTTTAAATTTCAAATGTTACTCATTCCTCCTAGCATAAATATAATATAGGTCGTCGGCGGATAAGTGCCGATCTATCAACAGAGTGAGGTAGAGATGATTACATTGTAGAAAGCCAATTATGTACAAACTTTTTGATTTTAAAGGTTTCAGATTCCTCAAACCACCTAAAAATAATTTTTTCAGAAAAACTGTTCAAATAAAAGTGATACTTTTATATTTATGCAGCAAGCATTCCAAGATTAAAGAAAATCGTTTTAACAGTTTTCAAGAAAATTCCAAAAACCTATTTTATACAATCACACTTCCAGTTAAATAATTTTCTTCAAATTTGGAATTCTATCTCAAGGCTATTAATATGTATTATTATTATTATTATTATGTAGGTGATTAAACCATATATTATACTGATGTGCTAGTTTAGAGGAAAGCATAACACTACTGTACCCCCATGAAACTCTCGAAAAATCAATTTTTACTGGAAAATTTCACATAAAATTGATAGGTAATTTTATGTGTATATAGTATACGAAGCTAAATAAAATGGTTGGAGCCTTTTTTCGAGAAAAATCACGAGAAAAAAACATTAAGTAAAGTCGCACCTCCTGTCGATAGATTTTTGCCCAAAATTTTCGTGTCTGATGCGTTTAGAGTGTCTAAATAGAATACCAAATTGAACTTCCTGCAATTAACTTTTGATCTTCTGGTGCAATATACTGTAATCAGTTCAAGTATAACTGTTTTGTACTGGGACCATTTAACGCTAAGCTTACCTAGCGTACGATAGTATCGCCATTCGGTGGATAGGAGAATAGGGCCGGACAAAATATGTGAACAGTTATACTACGCTCATACAGATCTCATTTAATTGATTGTAATTATACGGTACAACATATAGAAAAATACTAATCAAATGAAGAAAATACTTAACTGAAAGACAATTCAACTAAAACAACAATAAAATAAGAGAAGCATCCTTCGCCTATGAAATATACTTCACTTAAATACTAATCAGTTATGCACTCTAATCACTGATTAAGGGGTTAGTAGTCTATTCGGAATAATGTTAATTACTTCCGCGTTAGTTAAATGTTCTTCAGAAAAATGTTCGACGATGATGTAGGAGGGAGAGCTTTACACCGCCACACAAACACCACAGTTACCTGATGTCATTCAGTGTATTCTTTCTTTTTTATATAGAATCGCTCGGTATGCTAGATGTGCCAATAAATAATTTGTAGCATCTAGCTGTACAAGAAGTCAGTATCGACAGTCAATTACAGTGCTTGGTCTCGCTAGGGTTCTACTGCCCTTCCAACTCATCATCGTCTTCGATGTCTTCATCTTCTCTTGCTCCACTCCGTAACTGGGAGAGCCGATCAGATTTTACACTGATCGCTTTCGTCAGTCACCCCCTCTCTTATTTTATTGTCGGTACCCTTTATTATTATTAATTAATGTATCACAATAATTTTATTAGAGAATTAATATTTCGTTAAGTCACAACCAATATATGAATATTTGTCACGTTTATGATTATATTTACTGTACTAAATGAAAATGTGGTTCACACCCACATGCCTGATTTTTGTTTGTGTGTGTGTGTGTGGAAATTGATAAATGCAATTAGAGAAAGCCGGGTGTTTTTCACATGAATTTTTACTCTCCAAGTCTTTTTTCATTCCTACATTTTTTGCAATTTTTTCAAATGGTTTTACTTTTCCAATTTTTCAGCTGCCATTTGTTGAAGATTGGGATCCGGATGGTTGTCTGAATTTGACTACAACTTTAGCAAATGCTGTAGATCTTGCAGAAAACATAACAAACTGGGTTTTTAAAGCAAGCCTTACAATAGGCCAGCAATTATACAATTTACTCCATTGTGGGAGCATAAATCCAGTTACTGCCATTAAATGTTTCTTAAATGGCATTAGCAATTTGAAGGACACCATTGATTCATTAAGACCCATAGTAAATGAATACAAAAATGAAATAGTTGCACTGGCTAAAGAATTAAAGGTGGAGTTTGATGAATGTCTATATATACATAAGAGAGCTCAAACTCTAGCTAAACAGCTAGTTGCTGAAGCCCAGCTTTGCGACAACGTGAAATCGAATTAATGATGTAGTTTTTTTAACACTAAACGTACCGACGCTTCAAATATACTATTCCATAAACGTTCAAAGGGCCGGTTAGGAAATAAAAGTAGTATTTCTGCAAACTTAATATAAGTAATAATCCCATTGTTTAACAAAAACAAAAGAACTTTCAGATGGCAATGAAAAATATATATACCTTTTCATTTTCATTTTTTGAAGAAAAACAAATGCATTTTTTATTATTATTTATAGATATTTACTTCTTTTGTTCACTCCATTTTTTACATATAGGTTTTCCATAATGCATTTTCCTCTAACATGTTTGTTTGCATTACATATAGATTCTTTTAGAGGATAGTGCATAGCGACCTGGAAGATTGATTGTGCCCTCGGAAGCCTTCTCATTGCACTGCCGACCTCCGATCAGTGTTCTCTAATTACCGACAACTCAGCCCATCATCGAGCAATGAACTGTAAACGCTTAGAAAAATCTAAGCGCAGCATTATTGGATTCAAACGTGAGACCTCTGGGAATCCAACGCGCTAACACTGAACAAATCCCTTCCCTTGCATTTCATTTAAGTTTTTATGGCATATTATCTGTCCGGTATGTTATTTTAACTACTGATTTGTTCATTCCTATTTCTTTTGGATGTTGTAGAAGGAATGGCTAGCTTTGCTATAATGAACTGAAAGATCTATTATTGGCTCCTTTTAGAGCGTATGCTATTGAGCTAGAGTTTGCATGTGAGTTCGCTAAACTCAAATAGCTACACAAAGCAACTACCTCTGCACGCACTAAATACATATGGCTATACATAATGAGGTTGGAGTTGACCGAGTTAGTGCTGTTCATGTTATAGTTCGCCCAGCGAAGTGATTAGTCTACCCCACCCCCCCCCCCCCAAGTTTATTCTTTCCCTTACTTATTGCCCTAAAAGTACGCTGTTTACAACCGTCTAAGTCTAAATCCACTTAGATTTCAAAAATGATAGAGTCTTCTGATTTTGGTGTTTTCATTTGCATTTTTGCCATAAACATTCCATTTTTTTTATTCTCATTGTCAGATCGAAACGTTGCTTTTTTTAAAAAAGCTTAGTCTGAAAGCAGTTTCTTTAGATTATGTATCAATTGCTGGCACTGATGCCGGGCAGAAGCATATTCAAAAGCTTTAATTTTTAGCTACATTTATATTTATCTAGACTTAAGTTATTCATAACTGAGATTTACAACCTATTTTATAAAAATCATTTAATTTGTCAACCTGTCAAATGGCCAAATACAGTAGTATTACATAAGAAAAATGTATCAAAGAAAAATGAAACAAAAGAAACGATAAAAAAAAAATTATTAAATGAATAATATAAACATCGCAAAAGTTAAATCAAATCAATCAAATTTAAAAATCGATAGTGGTAGGTTTAGTGTTAAAATTAATTATCTTTAATTTTTCTTCTTTTAAAATAAATTTATATTTTATCACTTTTTTCTTTAAACACACAAAATAATGTAAATATGTGCAATATAACCGAATAATACAAAAGTTTTTCATTGTATTTATCACCTTAAAGATCTTTCAAAAGTTTGGTTGTTTTAACAAAATGATCTCTAATACTCTGAATTTTAGGCAAAACAAAAAAATTGCAACGATTGCCATACTTCCTCGTGCCAAAAGTAAAAGAAAACAAAATGTATGGGCCTTTTACAACTGTGGTGGTCCTTATTGACTAAGAGCTAGTAGCGGACACTGGTGGCAAATAACAGAAACAAGAGACATTTTTCGTGGTAGTCTGCCTGCTCATTTTGTGGTCATCGACCAGTTTCGGGCGTTCGCCCATCTTCAGGATGCGTTTTTTCTGACAGTGTGACAACCCAGTCTTGCACAGAGCCCGAAACCGGTCGATGGCCACAAAATGAAGCTGGCTACCACGGAAAATGTCTCTGATGCTTTCCAGCTCTGCGGAACCAACCACCACAACAACAGAAACATAAGGTTGCAAAAAAGTTCGCCTTGATGTTGTTGATTGCTTTTAACCGGACGTACATAGAAAGCGGTAAAAGCACACCTGGAAGATCTATTGTGGCTACTTTATGGTTCAGTATTTACATAGAAGCAAACGTCTGTGTACAAAGGAGTGTATAATTTTGTAAGTGTAAACGTTAGGGTGTACCTCTGCGGTAATCAAAAACCCATATAGTTGCATAAGTCAACTACTGAGGCAAGAACTTTAGTCCTAGATAGTAAACTTATATCAATTAGTCGTCAGTATTGAAGAAAATCTCGACAACGAAGTTACTGTTATGGGTGCACTTATGATTTGAGAGTGTATACATATGTGAGCAGGGGGCAGGATATAGGAGGTATTGGGTCATCCTTATGTTCGGGAGCGAGAAGTTAAGAATTTAATTTTTCTTAAGAAAATTTAATTTGTCAACTCAGAGATGATCGAGAGTTTACAGTTTCACATGAATGTCGACAGAGACATTTGACGATTTGCTAACCTTATACAAAAGCATACGAATTATAGTAGATGCTTGTCTACCGCAGCGCGACTTTTTCTTACTTTGAGATAAGTCAACACTTAATTAAATTACCGTATTTATTACAATTTTATTTCATACAGGCCTAAAGACTCTAGCCAAAGGATAACTTAAGAACTAGTAGAAAATTTTACATTACAGATCAAGATATATTTAATTTTTACTGTAGTTTCCTCAAACCAGTTGGCTTTTTCAATTCCTAAAATACTGAAGATTATCGTAATTTCGGTTGTGATGTTCCTTCAGTTTCATATTGTACAATATTTTCCTTTCTTGTACTAGTATAATGAATTTCACAACAAAATCTTCCTAGTAATTAAATTTATCCATAAATATACAAAATTTTCTAATGAAGCTGTGTAACTTTCAAGCAGGTCTTTACAATAATATGAGAAGAAAAATTAAAAATAAAGCACTGCATTCGCATAATTCAAAAATGGAGGGTCCGATATGTTCACGTACTGCACATGTTTATATTACATGTTCAGTCCTCGAACGAGGTTACATTTGATGTCCAACAGGACGGATGTTCATTAAACTTCACACTGAAGTCCACATAATTCAAAAATATATACATTTTATATTGCAAAAACTAAGTATCAGCATTTTAAACAAAGTAAAATAAAACCTAAAAACCGACAAAGGAAAAAAAGTTTTTCCTACTTATTATAACAATAGACAAGCTTAATTATAAGTATATTCGCTAATTTTGACGAAAACTTGGTCTCTTCAAATTTGATTTTTATGCAAAAAGTTCAATAATGAGTTTGATATTAATTGTATCAAATGTAAATGTATCCCAAAAATTGTTCCTTTAATTTTTTTGTTGTAGAATACTCTTGAAAATGGCAAGCAAATTGCTGAAACGTTGAGTTCTTTTCCTTAACCATTTGTTGCTAATGAAAAAATTGTAATCTAAATATATGCAATAAAGGAAAAACAAAAATTTTTACAAGGCTGAAAATTTGGTTCATAACTTTTGAAATTCTTTCCAGAATTTTGTAAATACAAATTAAAATCGGCCTACATCAAGAATTGAAGAATAAATATCAAGATATATTTAATTTTTACTGTAGTTTTCTCACACAGTTTGCTTTTTCAGTACCTAAAATACTGAATATTATCGTAATATTTCGGTTGTAATGTTCCTTCAGTGTCATATTGTACAATATTTCCCTTTCTTGTACTAGTATAATGAATTTTTCACCACTCGCCATATTAGGAATCGGTGCTAATAGGTCAGTAATAACAGATTAAATAAACTGTACTACTGTTGTCTAACACTGACTGACAGGAATTGTGCCAGCGCAATTTCATTAGATACGGGAAGACAGGCAATGACTAACCGATATGTGTTGCGCCATAAACAACCACGAGAACAATAACTATGAGTATGTAAGCAGTTCTGTCTTGTCCAGTGTGCGTTCAGCCTTACAGTATAGGATAAATGGTGTTCATGGTTATAGCTACGTTGTTCGCAAGAGCGCAAAGTTTCTGAATAAAGAGTGAATCTGGGTTGGTAAACTGTTACCTTTCAAATATTCAGCATTAGGGTATTTAGGATATTTATGTTTCTATACAATTGCATATATATTTATATGTAAATTCCCACTATAAGGAAGATTTTACACAGATATTAAACATTTCATTAAAAATGCTGACAGAAACATATTACCATTGATTCAAAGTGATATGTATTTTGTAGCCCTGCCTAACAAACTGACTGCCGGCCCAAATATTATAGCCCTGTCTAACAAACTGACAGCAGCCCCACAACACTATAGGCCTGTCTAATAAATTGTCTGCAGGCCCACAACATTGTAGGCCTGTCTAAAAAACTGACTGCAGGCCCATAACATTGTAGGACTGTCTAACAAACTTACTTTCTTGGACTTGGATTAAACAAATTCGTGCGACTTTTGCCACAGAGAACCTTCATATTTGTGGAGATGCGAAATAAAAGCAAAAAGATACAGTGTAAAACGCATTAAATGCAATATTTATTAAACATGGAAATGCTATGCAAAAGATATTTGCTAACATCTGAAATTTTACAATACGCCTATCCAAATAAGTAACATGAACAAAATAACTAGCAAAATTTAGTCTTTTTGTGGTCAGAATTCCAATCTAAAAGAAAGATAAAAAGCTTTCTCTATACTCTACGTTGCTTCCTTGGCCTTGGAGGATTCCAGGAAACTGGTGTATTATCGGTTATTGAAACAATATTTAAACCAGCCATTTGTAGACCTTTTATTGCTGACTGAAAAATAAAAAAGGTATCATTATTTTATGCAAAGAAAAATATATTTATTATGCAGCCACTTTGAAACCTTGCAAACATGTATCAGCTGGTTCATTTTCCAGGATAAGTTCTCTTCCAATAAAACGTGTAAATTATGCACAAAGTAATTAAGAAATTAAAACTCCACAGTAGTAACGGAGCAAGCTAATTAGAATGAACAAAAATGTGGTGAAACACTCATACGACTTTCTCTTACTGCGAAATGACAAATTTTCTTCACATTTACAATTCTTATTAGTGTTTAAAACCGTCTGCACTTTTATGAAGAAAGTCACAAAAACCTCAAAAACCTATTCAGTAAAGTCGCACTTCCGGTCATCCGATTTCCTTCAAACTCGGGATTTCTACAACATATTTTATTCTAATTAATATTATTTAGATGACAGAATTGTATATTAAACTGAAATAGCACTTTAGAGGAAAACTTCCCTTCTCCTGCGCAAAAGTCCCCTTAAATGAATTTTACCGGAGAAATGTTTTAAATAAAAGTTGAGATCTTTGTATGTGTAGTTGATATATCACGTTCAAAGTAAATCATTGAAACCGTTTTCGAGAAAATCACAAAAAACAAAACGAAAACATTCAGTAAAATGGCACTCCGTTTGATAGATTTTGTCCGAAATCTTCGTGTCTGACGTGGTAGCAGTACCTAAACGAATTCCTGCTACTTTTCGTTTTCGAATTCCTATTCTTTTCACAACACATACATACAATTTTTTAAAAACCATTTTCATTGACTCAGGGGTCCTCAAAACGTGTATTTCCGGTGAAAACTCAATTTCGAAAATTTGGCAGCAATGGTAGTTGGAAAGGTAAAAAATTGGAATTAATACAATTACAAAATTGACAAATTATCTAATAACTTGGAAATCTTTTTTCAGAGCTCCAACATAATCATAGAAAAGTGGGGTTTGATGCTGGTAGACCCTAGTAAAGTTAGTATTCCCTGTTTAAAGAAAAACTTTGTAGTGAAAATTCAGAAAACTCAAAACCTATTCTGTAAGTCGCCTTCCGGTTAACCAATTTCGGAATTTTACTAATACTTAGTGTGTACACATTAACCATAAACTGTACTGTAGTGGTACTTTAAAGGAAACCATAACGCTACTGTTTCTCCAGAACCCCCTCCCCATTCTTCCAGGAAAACTTTCAAATAAAAGTGATGATGTAGATCGTATACGAAGTTTAAATAAAATCGCTGGAGCCATTTTTGAGAAATTAAGAACCATTTTCGTGAAAAATAGGAAAAAATATTTAGTGAAGTCCCACTTCTGATTAATGAATTTTGCCCGAAACCTTCGTATTGATTAAGATCTACTATCAATAGGACTAAACCAATACTTCAGTACCAAAACCGAATACCTTGTTAGAGCTTCCTGCGATTTTTCGTTTTTGCTATTATGTACACATACGCAGAGAGAGACCATTCACTAAAACATTTTTTCATACAAGGCAACCTCAAAACTTTCCAGTAAACCAGCAAGAGAAAGTAATATGAATATTTTGCAGCTTTTTAGGTCCTACTTCTGAAATATTAAATACTATAGTACTAACTAATTGGTCGGGAAATATCTGAAGGATAGTGTCCATAACCAGACTAACACTGAGATCTTGGTACCCAGCAGGAATTACGTCTAAATACGTACAACCCTTTCATGGATCATGGTCAATATTCTGTGAAAAAGACCTAGAAAGGTAGCCGATATGTGCAGCTGTTCCACGATATATACTGTTCACGTTCCATAGGCAAATTCTAGCTCTTCTCCTCCTCATTCTAGCGCTTTCACCTTACATTCATTCACACTTATACACTGCAGACCATACAGACAGCTTCATCGTAAGTACAAACATTAAGTGAGCCGTAAAGTAGCTTTTTAGGTCGCAGTAAATTTGGTTTTATAGCCATACATACCAGACGTACATATCAGACGAGGTGTCCCTTTTCACAGAAGGTACTGAAAATTACTGTTCTCTGAATAAAGAAACAGGATCTTGAAGAACGTAGCAGGAAAAGACGGAAATGTACTGTAAACGTAATTGCCAATACTCCTAAAAATTGTGCCGTGCTTTTCTTTAGAATAGCAACTGACCGCATCTCTCTGCAGAAATATCTTTACCCCTCTCTGCCATGTTCGCTGACTTCAGTTTTTTTTCACAACAAAATACCTACAAAAAGAAGTTCAAACGCTAAGAAGTTGACGAGAAGCTGAAGGAGGATCTTTTGGACGGCAAGTTACCCTAAGGCTGGAGCAAAGGCGGAAGTAGGAGGAAGAAAGGAAATCACAGCAGATGTTCTAGTCCACTCCTTCCTCTATCCAATCAAAAATTTCAGTACAAAAAATTGTATAATCATACTTATTTAAAATATTCAGAAGAAATATGCATGAGAAACGCAATAAACATGGTGTTTCTTGAATATTAATGATCACTTTAATGAAGCTCGGCGAAGTCTATGGAAAAAAATCTGCTCGGAAGACCATAATAGTGCATACATGTACACTTCACTAAAAACTTGCAATAAGATGGAATAGAAACAGAGATCTAAGAAGACGACCGTAATTGCATTATCACTGTAAAATAACATGCACATACAAGAACTATGCAAAGTTAAACTGTTAGAGCAATATTGGGGTTTGGTTTAGCACATATCCCTATTTCATTACAGACAGCTGATATAAGTACACTTGATACTTTGTAGCAACATGTCTCTTCAAATCAGCATCTAAAGAAATTTAAAAGTCATATTTGATGTATGAACTTCAGAGGTTTGAACGAAAAGCAAATCGTGACAAATTTTATAAAGATAAATACAAGAATAATTCAGATTAAGAATAATGATGTGATTACCATTCTGCCAGGACCTAGGCCTCTTATGCGGACTCTTACTGTATTGAAACCTTTCTTTTTAGCGTTCTGTAAAATGAAAACAGTTTAAAGTTAAGGACAACCGTTTATTCTCTTTTCTGTTAATGAAAAGAATCTAATTCATATAATTACTGTTCCAAATGTTATTGCAGTTGCCTGTGCAGCAATGTTAGTTCCTTTCCTAGCATTCTTAAATCCTTCAGCACCGCATGTTCTAAAAGTTTTTGGTTCTCCTAAAAGAAATAAGAGGCATAGAATATTTTTATAATCAATTACCAATGAATAATAAGATTTGCAATGAAAACTTGTTACTAACCAGTAACTGCATCGTTGAGAGATAAAATAGTATTATTTTTAGAAACTTTAATATTGCAAATAGGAATTTTTGAAAATGGTATTCCATTAAACAACATGTTTGGAGTATTTTCAGTGGGAAACATGTCCTCACGACTGTTAACAGAAACAATGAGAAAAAAAGAGGGATTAGACAAAATATTCAAGAGCTTTAAAGTTATTTGATAATCACAAACTACCTAAAGTTTCCATATTATGTATAACTAGGATAGAATTTTAACTTACTTCTGAATTAAAGCATCAATATTTACTGCACTTTCTCCTTCTGCATCTAAATTTTTTTTAGCAATAATAAACTGTCTAGTTTTTCTTCTTTCATCTTGTTTTTGGTATATAAAACTAGTATGAATAAATCTTGTCCTTTGACTTACATTATAAAGTTGTTCACAAACTTGAAATACATGTTTTAATGGTGATAGTTTATTTAGAAACATTTTTCTAGCTTAAAGTACTATTTTAACTTATCACATAATGAAAAATCTAACAAAACAATTAATTTCAACTCCACTCAGGTTAACCTAGTTAGGTTATATTCTGGTTTAATGCCGACCAGTAGCAGTCAACTTTCCCGCTGAACTTTAAATTTGGAATGGTTAGAAGTGAAATTATTGTTAGTCACATAAACTTCGGTTTTTCCTAAGGTAAGCATTTTGTTTATTTTGCAAAGGTTAAGTGATTATATTCTGAGCAATATTTTTTTCTATTTAAGACCAACTCACTGTGATTGCTTTGTTTTAATGTATGTATTACTTTAATGAAAGTTTTGTTTTCTGAGTTATAGTTTATATTGAAACCTTTCTAGGGTTTTAATGTTTTGTAACTGGAACTTATAAAAACTGCATTTCAAAACTTTTGTTCTTAATCAGGAATTAGCAAAGAACAAGTAATGAAAGTAATTTACTTCTCCAAGGTTTTTTTAAGATCCTAGATTCGGTAATATCCCCATTAGATTCCTCTGTAATACTGAACCAAAAAATTATTAATTGCACAAGAATGGAACTCTTGTCCAATTCTATGCATATTTTATATAAGTTTGCACTACTTCAGAGATTAGCTTTTAACTAATCGTGTATATATATATATTAAAGGAATGTCTAGAAGGAGATGGTGTTGACATACTATTTCACTAGATAATATTATGTAGGTACATTAGATGTAGGTACCTACTATGTAGGTACATTAGATAAGAACAACTATGTACTTAAATAGAATTTCTATCTCTAGCATTGCCTTCATGAATAAGAAAACTTTATATTTCTAATAATAGATAATACATTAGACTTACAATAATCATTAGACCCAATAAGCTAAGTAAAATCTTAAGTAAAAGAATTAAGCTCAAGTAAAACCTCATGTAAGGCAAAGAGTAACTCTTTAACTTCTTCAGAGGGATCAAGGTAGATCAAGCTAATTATGAAATATTCTGTAACTATCCTGTCTTTTAAAAATAAACAAAAATTATTTTTTTCTAAGATAACAAAGTATTCGAACTTTTGATTGATAAAAATTAATAGACCACCTTTTGCTCTGCCTTTTATTTTTTTCTTTCAAAGCGTTTGACTGACAAAACATATCATTGTTAAGAAAATTGGAGGATGGTAATGTCAGAGGAGAACCAACTTTTACATACCCAAATAAAGCTGTTCGAAAATCACTAACAAGTTTTAAGTTTGACTGTTAGTTGTTAGGATGGATATTTTTTCTGTGATAAACTAGCAAGAATAGCAATAAATGATTGTTACCTTCACGCTGCAACACTAGATTATGATTATTTGTCCATGGAAGGGATGCAAATTCCATTCTATTCAGAGCTTTTCAAGCCCTATTTATCGTTAGCCCAAAGTAAAATAATAACAAACTGATCAAGTCCAAATCTCAAATCCAAGCAATTTGTCATAAGAAGTATTTTTTCTTCAATTTGGCAAGTTCTATAGACGACATAAATAAGCAAATGATTGAAGCTGAAATTAATTCTTTACTTGAAATTAATTTTTAATCACAGTTGACAAAGTTGAAAAGGATATACGCCCTCACACACAAAAATAGAACAAAATTCTTCACCTTGCCACTTTATTTAAATCTTTTTCTATTTTTTTTGGTTTGTTTTTGATCTTCCAAGTGATATTTTAGAAAAATTATAATATTATTTTCTTTTTGTTTTCCACATGCTTTACATAGAGGATTACAAATTAATGAGAGTGATAGAAATTAACTTTTTTTATATGATTATATTTTATATCTTTATTTTAGCTTATAATAATACTAAACTATTATAATATAATTATATTACTATGAAAATTTGGGAGAAAGAGGAGCAAGGAAACAGGAAGGGGCAATTATCAAAGGGAATTATATCAATATGCAGAACCACTACTAAATTTATGTTTTTTGTGGCTTTTGAATTTAATGCCAGATTTATAACATTTTCTTTTTTTTCTTCTTAATTCTTTTATAGGCATAATATAAAGCATAATACCATTGCATTTTTTTTTTTAAATTGAAAACTTATAAAAGAAAAAAAAATTAAATTAAAAAGACGACACTATACATACTTTGTATAAATGTATATGATAACATAAATTAACTCTTAAAAGTTATTCTATCAGTATTATTTTACAAAGAGCTTCTTTTTTTTCTTTTTTTTAAACATTTTGATTACACACATTAATAAAAAAAAAATTATTGTATACAATAAACTTTCAATGAGTCTAGGGCTTCAATGAATGAATGAATGAATAAATTTTCAATGATTACATTCTTTTTTCCGAAATTTCCTTATTTTTAGGGAATCAGTGCATCGGTAACTTGCGAGTATTTAATGAAAGAACTATGTATTTAATATGTTTTTCTTTACTTCAAATATAATTAAATTAAATTAAATATTCATTGTATAAAATTAAGACTAAAACTAGAACATATATCTTTATCATTAATATTATTAGTTTTTTTAAATTCTCTTTGACTTTATTTGTAGAATGAAAATAATTGTTTAATGAGAAATATTTTGGGAGAAAGTACAATTTTTGTGAAAAAATAGTCGCTTTTTTAATCTTTGTTTATTTTATTTTGAAACTTTTGCTTTCTGGTTCTTGAAATATTGCATTTCCTCTAAAATTATTTATTATTTTTTTATTTATCAAAAACATAAACTGTACTGAAAAATAACTGAGTCTTATACAATTCTGATGGTTCCTTTTGAAGGTTAGGGATTTGATCAACAAGGATGGCTAGAGAGAAATAAAAAAATATGTGTCCGGATATAAAATGTTTAAAAAATCATTTACAGTTTATAACATAGAACCAGAGCATCGGTTTTTCCAACCTTAGGGGGTGCCTTATAGAGGATCAATTAGATGGAATGGTAGGGATTGGCAATAGCCAATACCCGCCACCTTGACCCTACTAGGGATGTTTTGACACTCAAATATACATGAGCTACTCTTTTTTGATAAAAATTAGGAGTAAGGATAATTATTCTATATGAAGACTTTTGTGGTTTTGAAATTTTCAACTTTTCTACCTACAGAAATTAGAGTTGCAGACAAATAAGCTTTCCTCACTAAATGACATAACACATGCAGCACAGTTTATTCTTCTTTCGGGCAGAATTCCTCTCACTCTGTCTGTCTTTCTCTCACTCTCTCTCTCCTGGGATTTATTGCTACTCATAAGTGCAATGTGCCGAAAGAGGGGTAGTAGTTTTGAGAGGAGTTATTAAGAGCGCCCCGGGAAGAACTAAGCGCCTCCTTGTTGTCATTGTGACCTGAATGCTGAGACACCTAAAACAGTGAAACCTCTACCCACTATCATCAAGATAGTGATGATATCCAAGCAGATTTCTATATGAAAGCCTTCTGGGAAGTTCATTATTTATTTTATAGACTATACAAATGAGAAGCGGTAACCATCGATTTATTCTGGTACTTTCTCTTTCGGATTTCGAAAGAAACTAAAAACTTCAAAAACCGTAAGCACTAAATATTATTTTGTAAGATTACGAGGTAAGTGGAGGAAAAATAGGTAAGTCAATTGAAACTAATGAATAATCTTCATTAAGATAATTCTATTTTCTATTAATTGTTAATTAATTAAATTTTTCCATAATTCAGAGACATTTCCATGATAGCCTGCTTCATTTTGTGGTCATCGACCAGTTCTGGCGTTCGCCTATCTTCAGTATGCGTTTGTCAGACAGTGAGATAACACAGACTTGCACAGAGCAAATTGAGTGTGTAAACTGAATTTGCTCTGTGCAAATCTGTGTTATCACAATGTCTGACAAACGCATCTTGAAGATGGGCGAACGCCTGAAAACGGTCGATGACCACAAAATGAAGCAGGCTATCACGGAAAATTCTCTGATGCTTTCCAGCTCTGCGGAACCAGCCACCATAACAACTTTTCTATAATTGTTTAATGAATCATAACTGTTTTTTTTTTTTCAATAAAGGTGGATGCAATTTATTAAATACACTAAAATTTCTAAATTAGTTGAACACCTAAAAAAGTAACTAAAAAGAAATTTCATTTTAACTTTTGTATATAATTGGAACGGAAGTCATTGATCAATATGGAAATAAAATAAAAAATAATTATAATAAATTAAAAAATAAGATTTTCGATTACTTAGGTTTTTTGTTTCTTTCTTAATGGCTATTATTTTTAATTTACTTTCAACCCAAAAATTGTCTCCAACTTACTTCATTGAATAAAATAATAAATCATTAAAAAATATAGTAAATTCCAAAAAGGTTAATTTTTTTTTCTATCACTTCTTTTCTTTTTTAAAAAAATATTACACACACTTTCAGTATATAAGTAAACTATCACAGAACATGCATTATAATACAGAAATATTAATTCATTATTTTGTTATGGAATCTTTTGTTTTTACAATTCTTTTAGTAACACAGAATATTTAATCTCTGCCTTTCAATACTTTGTTTTAATTAATTTCTTAACATCTTTCATTAAATATTGAAAAATGAGAGTAAAAATAAATAAATTAATTATTTACTTTTGAAAAAATTTAGAACAATCTAAGTCTACAAGCACTTAGGCCAAAACACTTGCTCACGTATTTATAGAATAATGAAAAAAAAGTAAATTTTTTTTAAGTACTAAAAATGAAACAATTATCTAATGTTATATATATATTTATGTATACATCTTATGTTTTTCCTTTTGTCTTTAATACATTAGAAATAAGTGAATTTTTTAATTGTTATTTATGTTTCAAATAATATTTCCATGAAAAACTTCAAAGTGAAATAGTTTTTAACTTTCTCTTATCCTAATGTGAACCACTTAAAGGGAATTGAAATAACCTTTGCTTTAGAAATGTCTAGCCTTACGGATATCCCAGTCTCATAACAGGAAATAAACTTCTCTGGACACACCTCTAACATTCTCTTCTCAGAGAGCCTGTAGAAGTAGCTGATGTGATATCCACACATACTCACTCACAATTAAGATTGTACACTTTACAAACTATCTCCTTTTTAAAGACACAATAAAATGTTCGAGGTCGCTCATGGATTTAGCTTTAGAGGCCATTCCTTCTGTACATTTTATATCCCGATGAGAGCAGTGAATTATAAAAGTGCTAAGCTTTCTGTCAATATTTTCTTCCATAATTCTTTTAAATATTCGGGTCCTGTAACCAAGATTGCTTACGGTGTAGCATGCTTCTTTCTTGTTGTTGATCTCTGGAATATGTTCATCAATGGACAGGGTTTAATTTAGCCAAACAAAATAGAAAAATATTTGGTTTTTCAAAATTTCCGAAAACAGAACTAAGAAACCACTATTCCCCACTATTAAGAACTAAGAAACTCGAAACATTTTTCTGCACTGTATTGTCAAACAAACTCTGGAAATTGATGAACATCCGGTTAGAGGTGAACAAGTAGAAAAAGAAGCTGGCATGTCCGAAGGAGGACAATAAGAAAAAGAAAGTAATCTGCTAGGTTATTGCAAGCTAATTTATTTATCATTGGGCAAGGTTCTAAGTGAGGAAAAGCGCCCACAAGGGTGGTGCAGGGAGTACTAGAATGCATCTGCGAAAAGGAAGGAAATAAAATATTTTAGTGAAGATAACTAGTTGAAATTAAATTGTAAATTCAATCTTTTAAGTATTTAAATATTGTGACAAGTATTTCTGATATCCAAATAAATAGATGCATTTTTTACTTTCTCTTACTATTGTAAGAGGAAATATTGCGATCGTGTCAAATTTTCGATATCGAATTTTCACCGGAAATACAAGTTTTGAAGTCCACTGAGGTCGAAAAAGTGATTTTAGAAAATGGTGTCTGTAAGTGTGTGTGTGCCTCTGCATATGTATAGTTCAAAATAGAAAAATCGCAAAAAGTTCAAACTGACATTCCGTTCGGGTATACCGATGGGATCCGATAGCATGTAATCTATAAAAATTCGTCAACCGAAAGCACCATTTTATTTAATGGATTTTTCAGTTTTTAAGATTTTCTCGAAAACGTTCCGATTTTTTTAAATTTTGGTATACCAACTGAGTTAGAGTATTATTTAATGGTGTCAAAACATTCTTAATAAATTATTGGACATTTCCAATCAAGAAAGAGACTTCGAGTGGAAATTTTAGTTTCCTAGTTTTATTTTTTATATTAGTTTTATATACCAATATATTAATGCAACGGTAAAGAAAATAGGTGGCGAAGATTTAGGCCCAGCACAGAAAAAGAAATATAACACGTGGATGAATCATGGCCTACGGGAGTTAATAAATAGCAAAAAGCAAGCCTATCAATCCTGGTTGAGCCAAAAAGATAGTAAATCTCGGGAAACATATGTGCAAGCAAAAAAACTATTATATAAAGAAGTAAGGAAAGCTAGGAACGAAGATTGGGATAGTACATATGTGCAAGCAAAAAAACTAGTATATAAAGAAGTAAGGAAAGCTAGGAACGAAGATTGGGATAGTACATATGTGCAAGCAAAAAAACTAGTATATAAAGAAGTAAGGAAAGCTAGGAACGAAGATTGGGATAGTACATATGTGCAAGCAAAAAACTAGTATATAAAGAAGTAAGGAAAGCTAGGAACGTGCGCGAATATCAATAGCCACCTGGGTTACAAGAGATCAGCGGCAGCTTGGGCTATTTTGAAAGATTTGAGAACTCAGGGTAAACCCAAAGTAAATCTGAACCCCATCAACTTTGAAAGAATGGGAAAGATATTTTACATATCTCCTGAATGAAGATAGAGAGGAATCAAAGAGGAAACCAAGCTCCAATTCAGAGGCACAAGAATAAAGGTGGTAACACAGGAAGAGGAGGTACCAAGAGAATTGAAAAGGTAGAAAAATAATAAGGCACTTGGTCCAGGAGGAGTTAAGATAGAGCTGCTGTTGGAAAAAAAGTGGTGATCTACTAACGCGGCTATATAATCGTATATTAAGAAGAGATCCAATGCCCTCAGAGATGAAACTAGGATACCTTAGTCCCATTCTCAAAGGAGGCGATAAGAAACTATGTGACAACTGCAGAGGAATATGCGTTCTTAACCCATTTATAAAAATACTCGCACGATTATAAGGAATTATTTGAACAAGCTTTTCAATGTCCGGAGGACCAAAGTGAATTTACATGAGGGAAGTCCTGGATTGACCAAATATTTACTGTTCGCCAGATCCTAGAAAACATCAAGCAGTCTCAAAAGATGCAGAAATGATCTTTATAGATCTGAAAAAAGCATATGACAGTGTCCCACGGAAACGTCTGTGGCAGGCACTGCAGCAAGCAAAAATTGAGAATCCCCTCATTAGAATCATCCGGGAGATGTATGACGGAAAAACCTGCCAAGTAAAGGTAGGAAATCACCTGTCAAATAAGCTCCAAACATCTAAATGACTCCTGCAAGGGTGTAGTATGTTGCCAACCCTTTTTAAGATGTACTCAGAGATGTGCCTCCAGACCTGGAGAAGAAAATATTGTAAAATGGGAATCCGTTTAAGGGAGGACCTTTATATACATAACCTTCTATTTGCCGACGATCAGGTCATAATTGCTCAAGATATAGAGGACGGTAGTTATGTGCTTAGAAAGCTAAAAGAGGATTATGACCAATGGGGACTTGAAATAAACCTAGAAAAAACACGACATCTGTCTGTCGGAAGAGAAGAGATCGAGTGGAGTTCAGGGAAAAAGCTAAACATTGTTCAGAATTTTAAATATCTCGGCTCTGTAGTAGACATAAATGGGTCCAGTGAATATGCGAAGGGACAAACTCAATCTCTATGCTAAACTCTGTCTTGTGGAGCAGGAACATCCTGCCGAAAACAAAACAGAATATTTTAAAGCGATTGCACTCAGCATAATGACTTATGGGTCAGAGGCATAGACCATAAAGAGAAGTATACAAAAAAAAAACTGCTGGCAACACAAATGGACTTCTGGAGACGGGCAGCAAGAACTTCCAAAATGGAAAGAATAAGGAACTCCCACATTAGGGAAGTATAAAAAAATATGTAACAAGGAATTGAAAAAAAAAGACTCTGATGGTTCGGGCATCTAAAAAGAATGCCACAAGAAAGATTACCAAAAGGCGTCTACGACTGGCAAATTGAGGGAAGCAGGGGCAAATTGAGGGTCTCCTACGAAGACCTCGTAGGAGTTGGCAGGATGGAATAAAGAATATTTTTTTTCTTGGAGGGAAGGGTCTCCAAAATTTAATTTGTACCCAAGTCCCATTTTAAAATTCACTCATATTTTACAATACGTGTTCGCAGGGTTAATCGATGTGTGCAATTGTATGGATTTAAGAAGCCTTTCAGACAAATTCTAATTCAACATCACACAGATTCACTCCCAGCATGTATAATCTATACGGTTACAGAAAAACTTCCCGTTTCTTACTCCCACTGCAACAGTTCTTCACTCTTACGCACAATCTACACATTAGACGATTACATCTGTGTACAAAAACTTGCACCTAAGTATAGATCTCTTACATAATCGATTAGGCGCAAAAGTATTAATCGACTAATCGATTAGTTTTATAAATTGCTACACTTTTTAAATATTCAGGGAATTTGAAGTTTCAGCATGGGTAAGAGAAAATAATGTGAAAGAGTTTCTTACTGGATTTTGCAAATCTTTCATTTTAATTGCACAGAATTAAAGCAATGTTTAATGAATTATTGTGTCTGTCTAAGTCGAATCTAATTAGATTAAATTAAAAATCAAAATATTCTATCAGCAAAACACTAATTTGTGATAGATAAAACGATTGTTTATGGTGTAATGAATGAATGAGAAACTCACAATATTTGTGATAAAACTACTGTTTATGTTGTAATGAATACAATTTTTGGAAGGAATTATACCAAATTAGCATGATTAAATTATTATAATGTTCTTGAATAAAATTATTTTTTGAAATACATTTTTTACTAAGTATTTTTCATAAAAAATGAGTCCCTTAAATGAAATAATTATTTCAACACCAAAATTCAGATTCGATTAATACAATCAAATTTAATTCGATAGTTTCCAATTGTATGTTAAACCTAGCTTTGTTTAACCGAGCGCTATTAGGAGCCATTTTTGTTTTATAATATATACAAATTAATTTATAAGTCAAAATCTTAGTTTGTGTTAAAATAGTAGAACGAAATAACAGTACAAATTAATGCTCTAATTTGTGTAATTGTTTAAAAGTTTTGTGTCATTTAAAAAAAAAACATACTATAATGCAATTTGTCCTTTTAGGTAGGTTCAGCATTTGTATTACTTTATGGTATCTAAGTACTTTTCAATTAAAATAAATCTTCAATTTAAGGAGGTTTTAACAACATCAAAAGTATGACAAAATTTTGTGACAGAATCGTTTTATTTTTTCTGTGTTAGAACAGTACTATTTTAACAAGCCTTGTGATTTATACATTTGAAGATTCAGTATGCTTGAAAAGCGTAAATTGATTTATTTTCCGAGAATGACGCGAGATATCGAAAATTATTTTTGACAGTAAAAGGTGCTCAAATGAACATGACTAAAAGGCAAGTATCCATCTTTTACACTAAGGAGATTAAAATTACAACCGAAATTTGCAGAAAGTAAACCTGAAAACAGTGATTCTCGGTTATGAAGCAATAAAGATTAGTTCGGTAAAGATGGGTTAAAAGTCAGAGGTAATAGTTCGAAACGATGATGGATATGTGCTTGATTTTCTGAATTAGTTTCATATTTAAAAAAATCATTAAAAATAACATGGTACCGGCAAAAATATTTACGCTGACTTTGTTTTAAATTCTCATCTAATCCAGGTAAATGCTAACCGCAGATTCTGCACCATCTCAGGTGTATGTGGCTTGAAATACATTGACTGGCTCGGGTTTTTTTGGGGGTTAACAAATTGTTTCACACAGAGTCAAAGCGAAATGCTTAAGGTATCTTTCTTTATACTGTGTGATTTTTTGCTGGAATTGTATTTGAATTGGAAATATATGTTTTGAGGACAGAGGTTTGAAAAATTAGTTTTGAAGTTGGTATGGCTACGAGTGTGCTTCACTCTCGGAGAATTTTTTTATGTTTCTCACTAAAGTTCACACTTTAGTGCATAGCACGATCCCATCCATTACCACGCATACGTAAAATGGATTGTAAATATATGGAAACTGTAGAAAATTTGCCAAAAATACAGTTTTCAGATACCTCGCCCGCATAGCTTAGGGCAGTGCTCCGCAACCAGTGTGCAGTGTGCCAGTGCTCTTGTGCCGCCGCACCCATAAGATAATAGTGAATACAATGAAGGGGTGGCCAGCCACCCGCCGCATGTGGCCCGTCCTCATATTAATTAATAATACTAAACGTGGTGAATAAATTTGACCATTTTTATTCAATTAATACGAAACAATACGATTGGATTCGAAATCCTGATGCTATAAATTCTGCAGACGACATTCTCTGCAAATTCGAGAGGAATTTATTGAATTGGGTAATGACGGGATGCTAAAACTTCACTTTGCCTAAGTTCCATTGGATCCTTTCTGGTTTTGGTTAGGATAGAATATCCTCGGATTTCAGGCTACGCTATTCAATTCCATTCATGTTTAACGACATATTTATGTGAACAAAGTTTTTCAACACGTATTATTAAAAATGATAAGCGGTCGTTCCTAAAAGGTCTTGTTCAAGAACTTTGGGATGCATTTTTAAATATCGAACCGAATATAAAGCATTTGTGTTCATTGAATTGTTTTTTTTTTTTTACATTATGTTATATAAGTATAGTTCTTAAGTTGTGTATGTAACAAGTAGAAAAAATTATGTAATATTTAAGCATTCTATTTTGTTTATATACAGATTTACTTTTGGTGTGCCGCGAAATTTGGGGAAGAACTTTGTTGTGCCGTGGGCAAGAAAAGGTTGCGGAGCACTGCTTAAGGGACCGGCACTTTTGGCTTTGATTCAAGCGTTCAAAGTTCGATTTACGTTTGGTGGGACTTGCAGTTAGTAACGGAAGACCAGAAACCCAGCGATATGACGCAACTCTATGAAAAATCACCGTTGTAAAGATTTTCATAGACGTTCAAGGGTTACAAAAAGATGTGCCAAGAACTTGAAAAAAAAATACATTCCACCTCTTACAGTTCCGAAGGCTACATTCCGAAGGATATGTGATGTTATTGATAAAGCATGAGACAAAATGAAGGTCATTAGTAATGACTTTCTAATTGTCCAATTACCTTTTTGTATTTCTCTCTTGACTATTAAGTAATCGTCTTTTGAAATGTAAAACTGTATAAATTACATTATCATTTTTGGGGCAATGTTAGAGAAAGCAAGAAATATATCGCCTATGCCCTTATTTTGAATTATTGTCCACTGCACCAGTGAGAGCAGAGTTATCTAACGGTTATTTTAAAAATCAATATGTCAGAATTTCAGGAATAGAAACTATTAATAATGATTAGTATACCATTTTCCTGATTTCAGGGTTTTTATTCTTAAAAATAGATTTTTCCTATTTAAAAGAGGCTCATATCATTTTTCATATTCCATATTAAACGAGTATTTTTATTGGATATAATAAACATAATTTTTGTTTTATTAAAGTGTGGAAAATTTGCAAATAAATAAGTTATTTCAGATTTTTCGTCTTCAAATAAAATATTTACACTTTATTTATGAAACTGGTTCTTTTAATTTTTTTTTTTCATTACTTCCTTAGTTCTAATGTATAAAAGAGAATGATAAAATTAAATAAATAAAGCAGAAAGTTAATCTTATATATTTACATGATTATTTTTATATAATAAATTACCCTAATTTTCATTTAATTTAATAATTTTATACATAGATAAAAAGAGAAGTCTTAACAGCTTACAATCTACATAATGTATTATTATTATTATTATTTGTGCAAGATATGTTTTATTGCTCCCCGACAGCACGTTTCTCCAATAAAATAAAAAACTAAACAAAAAATTAAAATTTTTTTTGTTTTACGAATTTATGGCAAAAAAAAATTTACTTGTAGTTTCCAACTTACAAATTGTAAATAACTTTTAAAATAGATCTCTTATTATCTTTGGCAGGCATAATGTTTTTATATTCCAGTAAATATTAAAATTTAAATGTAAATATATTTACAATGTTACTTCGTTTTGTTCTTTGCCATAATCAATAGTAAAACAATAATTAATAAAAATGGTGCTGTTGTATAGTAAATATATAGCAGAAATTAATATCAATATCTATTATTTATTGTTTAATTATTTATCAAATATTTTTGAAAAAGTTTTACTTTATTTACAAAAGATATTTTTTTTATTTTTTACTTTTTTTTAAAATGATATATATATATTATTTACATAGGCACAAAAGGAACAATTTATGAAATGGGTTTTTATTTATAATATATATATATTTAATATAATTTTATTTATATCTTTCTACAATTTATATATTTATATATATCTAGCAAATATTATTGCTGCCTTACAGTATAAACAACATTGTTATTAACAACATTGTTTCTTTAATAATTATTTCGTATTGTTTTCTTTTTTTTTAAAGAGTTAAACTTTTGGAAGGAGGATTTCAGTTAAGTGATCTCTCAAGAGTCATATTAGGTCTGCAATATGCAGCCGCATTTTTTCCACTGTCACTTATTAGTAGTTGTTGAAATTTAAAAAAAAAAATCCCGGGTTAAAGCTGGGAAGGCCAAAAATAAAATATGAACTGCCCCCATTGTCCAGATATAAGAAATAATTTGGTTTGTAGCCTGTGTATTTTATGAGAACTTGGCGCTTTGAGAAAGGGGAAGTGGCCTAGTCATTCCTTCAGCGATTTTGATGCCTTCTCTCTGCGAGTTTTTCCCATCACTGCACGTTTACATTGACAGCCTCAATACTGGCATATTATGGCTTGCAGACTTAGTTGATGTACAACTCCCTTATAAAGACAAAAAACTGCATACAATCCAAAATCTAGGGATGCAAGGAAGCCTCTAAATTAGAGTTCGCAGTAGATCTGGCTTTCACACACCTACCTATATCTATAGCCTACCTACTTATATACCTATACCTACCTGTATATAAGTATAAATACAAGTACGGCCATTGTGGGGTAAGTTCTTGCTGGAGGCTTAAATAAATATAGTTACAAATAGATTTGTTGAATGTGTGGATGGGTCCACAATGCTGGATTACATCCGGGATACCTCTGTCGTAGCATACATATTTATGATATTCCTGACCGGATTCGGATTATTATTATCAAGTTCCAGATTCGGAATAAGGCTATCAAGTTCGTGTAGAGAGTTGACTTCAATTTATTGTTTCTGTTACACACTACACTTGTTGACTGCATTCGGGAGGTTATAAGGTTTATGTTAATATATGTATGTGTGTTTAATAACATTTGAAAAAAATACAAAATTATTTATTTTTCGGCCAATTCAGATGTTTTCGAATCGAGTTCCGATGTCGGTTATTATCGCAATACATCTATTTCGAGGTTCCACCTGGGCATTTATCGTTTTACTATAACACAATCTAGACTGCATTCATATAAATATGAGGAGGTGGAGGAAATGGTCTTCAATTTCTTCAGTGATTTCTGCGGAAATCCCAGAGTAATAGCACGCATAAACATACTGAATCCCATAGGGGGAGCAGATTAATCATTTCGCCCCTTGCTGGGATCCCAGCCAAATGCGTACAAAACTTACTGCCCCTCCATCATTTTTACCTATATATAGCGACTGTAGAGATGATAGCAACAACTTGAGCTTACTCGCAGGAAATTCTAGCTCACATCGAAACAATCATCACTGTAAAATTTTTGAGACTACCACATTCTATATACAAACACTGACACGCAGGTATTTTAGGTCGCAGTGATCTTGGCTTTTAGCCAATCCCTAAAAAATGTAATCTAATCTTAATAATCATGTTAATGAAACCTCCCAACATTCAGACAAAACACATAAGACCAGCACATCACACTATTTGATTTTAGCACAACCCACGCAAACTCACTCACACTTTTTAAAGACGATCACATTCTATGTAAAAACCCTGACATCCTAGAGAGGCACAATACAAGCGTTTAGTAGCGTTAATCATCCCTACTAAACGTCTAACATCTATTCACATAGGAATCCATACAGCAAGTAAATAAAGGATAGGTTATATACAAATACAAGCAACGTGAAATTTGTTTCCCGCTTAGTTGTCGCGCCTGCGCAGGTGCATCACTTAATTGTAATCCCCTCTTGTACTAGAATTCACTCTGATGGATGTGCTTCTAAGGAAATAAAATTTGTTTATTTCTTTCTTTTTTGTAATTAAATGTACTTTTTATTAATAATTTTTACTTTTTCTTGTTAGCATACAAATTTGGACCCCCTAATAATAAATATATTTATATGCAAAAATGATGCTAAAATATAATTTTTTTTTTTTGGATCTTTACTTATATATTGATTTATTTCATGAATATAAATATTTCTAATTTGTATCTTTAGAAAAAGAAAATACTATACATTGAATAATCCAGATATAAAACAATTCGATTCATTATCATTATGATTCCATCAGTAAGAGAGAAAGTGCACTTGTTTATAGAAATCACACAAAGAGTGCGTTAGTTATTCCATTTATTTATTTATTTTAATTATGTAGAACTAAAATTATAGAAACATGCGTACATTTGCGATATTATTATTATTTGTTATTTTTACATTATCATTTTTAATTTTATTATATACACTATGTCACAGCAGAGATTTATTATATTCATTTATTTTTTTTATTTATTAATGTAATTAGGTTTTTTTTTTTTTAAATAAATTAGTTTTATTTTTTTTTTTAATTTTATTTAATTACAATTGTATACAATTGCGTATGGCTTCACTTTGACAATTCAAGAAGATTTCGAGGAATCGATCATAGAAAAATATGTTTTTGTTTAGATAACATTCTACTTTTCAAAATTAAAATTTATTATAACTTTAACCAGGAAACAATAATTTAACTGTAATTAACTAGTAATACAAGCTAGATAAGAAATTTGTTAAAATGAATGTGAACGCTAGTATGATAGAAGGCGAAGTGATAAATCTTGCAGGCTTGTGGTAGAATATGTATTTTAAAAAATACATTTATTACCACTGATACATCCAGCTTTCTCTTCTACAAGTACGGTGAAGAGTTGGATGTATTAGAATTGAATGTGGGCAATAGAGCGACTGAGTGAATGAATGCGATCGGTAGAATACTTGTTTTTTCCGACCAGTTTCTTCCTTCCACTTCTATGATTAATTAATCGAACACTCCGGTTACCCGGCTATGAATAGCTGCTGGTATAAGTTGGCGGAAGAACTCAACTGCCTCAGCTGTTGGTATAATACGATGCGCTACAGATGTTTTGTATTTTTTTTAATATTATACATCTCGAAATTGCTCCTTTCTTTTAGTTTGTTATTATTAGCTGCTATTATTAATTTGGTTATAATTTCATTTATTTTCCATAACAATTATATCAAATTAATTGTTATGCTGCATTAATCAACCAACCATTCTTAGCTATTTTATGTTTTTTTTTTTTGCCTTTTCTTTATTTTTATAATATTTCAGCTATAATTTTTTCACAACCTTTTGTTAATGAAGAACTCAATATTTTTATTAATAATTGTGCTCGTTTATATAAAAAGCTCTCGAAAGTTGGACAAACTTTTGACCTATCCTCTATATCTTCTTAAATTTCAGCAAACGATAGACACTTTAATCATTAAGATTTGCTTTCGCAATGAGCAATCCAGTCAAAACCCAAGCATGAAAAAGCTAATAATTCCACAATAGAAACCATATGTAACTGTTTCTCAGTACTACTAAAGACACCATTTCAATATGTACACACACTCAAATTTGAGAACTTCTTAAATTTAAAAAGCTTCCGATGAGGGATATTCCATCTTACATATTTGCATCATTTTCAGTGGAGCCAATGTGCAAATATGCGAATTTACTTATTTTATTATTCTTTGCAAATATATAAAACTGAATGTCTGCACATGCTTTTATTAAGCTGATGGAACCATTTACAATTCAAATTTTCAAAATTACTACAAATATATAATTGTATAAAATATTTATATTGTTCATAGTAATGTAAATTACTTTTGCTTTTAATTAAAATATCTAGGATTTTAATTTTGCCTTTTATTTTATTTAAGAAAAGTAAGAAGTACATACCGCCTAAATTTTATTATTTTAGTTCAGTTTTTTTTTGGGAGCAATTTGGAAATGGAAGTAAATTAATAATTTAAATATTTCATTAATTAATTTAAGAATATTATCTAGGAGAATTAAGGGGACTCATCCCTTCTCCACCCAAAAAAATATAACGTTTGTTACACATTGCCCATCCTACACTAGTACACTAGCCTTTCCTCAGGGATCTTACGAGTATTTCGCAAACTCACATACAATATGTCAGAGTAATACTGACCTTGTGAAACAGACTTCCCAAGTTAAACCCTCCCATGGTGTCATAATAGAACTTCAAGGAAGCTGCAGATATTCTTTAATGTCACTTCCTCTATCACTTCCATATATATAAATGCATATGTAGCGGGGTGAAGTTGTTCGCGCCTGAGATTGTTTTCACGTGCCCCCTAGATATCCAACTAAATAAACATCAATCGCCAGCGCGACCTAAAATTTTATAATGGTCTGCACGACGCAGAATGGTAGAAAGCCGAAGTAATGATGTAGTAAAGAGAAGGAGATATTTATTTCCATTAAATAACTTTAAATCCTGCAGATGAATGAGCAGAGAGAGCTGCACCGAAGTTATTATGTTTACAAAAACGAATACATACCAATTCATGTGCCACAGAGTGGACAAATGCGTCAAATGAATGTGTTTACAAATTTGAAGAGCATCCATACCGTTAAACAGAAATACCATTAGATGAAAAAAACTTAAAAACAATAAAAAAATAAAATTACTTGAACTACTATATAGAGCATCTCTTAAGAGGAACTGGCTTTGGGAATTCTGGCTCTCCTACGAGTATCCCAGCGAAACAAACCGAATAACACTGACTCTTCCAACACTCACTCTCTTAGAAGGAAGAAGACTACCGGTTTATTCAGTATTGTTGTATTCTTGCTGATATCACAGCAGCAACACCAACAACACTGACGTCTTCAATATTGATCTCCAAAGGAGGAAGTGAATTAAGTACTTCTTCAGGATTTTTATCATTCTTGATGAATCCAAGTCAAACAACAGGACTAACACTGACTCTTGCCGGGGCTCAGAGGCAGTCATGGTAAAGAAGAGGCTGACAGATTAGTAAAAGAGAGAGTCTTATCACCACCCATTGGTACTGACTTTCTGCGACATCTTGTACAGAACTGGCCACAAAAAAACATTCTCGAATGTTGAGGATCAGAGGTACTCCTGGAGGAGCCAGTAAACTCACGCACATTATATCCCATCAGTAGAGACGAAAATGAGGTAAGGAGAATTACTGTCACGGTTTCAGGGCACTGCCTTTCTTAGGAAACACTCACAAAATAAGGGGCTTGAGGAGGATATAGTTTGAAGAAAGTGTGTCAAGAAGGATGAAAAACACCCGTTTCACCTTCTTTGTGAATGTGTCCATTTTGTTTAAAAATGATTTCCTAAGGTCGGAACAGGAACACTGGCACCGAACCAAGGAATGAAAGTATAGTTGTTGCTTCAATCCTGGCATTTATCAACTAAACAGGGTTGATGAAAATGAAACTATGGTGCACAGTGAGTTCCCGAGTAGGAAGTGTGGACTAAACCTTCTTTAGGGATCAAGGGCGTTCTGTAGATATCCCATCCTTCCAAATCTTACTCCGAAGGTGGAAGTATACCAGCCTCTTCTTCAGAGAGCTTGGCGTTCCTGCAATTATCCCAGTTTATCAAGATGAGAACATTCAAAATGAAATTCACAACACTCACAGATTACATGTAGAGAGCCAGTAAAGAAAGTTGAAATGTGCAACTACTTGTTGGGTTTAATGTATCCGCAAAGAACATCTAGCACTCATCTTAACAGAACCACACTAAAACTTACCACATGTAAATTTTAAATACGACTAAATCCTACGTACAAACACTCCAGGGAGCCATAAGACTTCTTTTAGGTTAATTAGATTTAGCTACAAAGTGACTATGTTTTCTTATCTAACATCCACACTAAACAAAGGGCCCACAAAAAAAGTAGAATGTTTACAGCTCTCTTTGGTTTCGAATACCCGGGGACAGAATTAAGCTCACACTGGTCCACCTACAAATTTATATATAACAAAATAAGTCATTCTGGTTGAGGAATTTGATTATGAAACTATCAAATCCCAATCCAATGGAATTTAAACAATATTAAAACTAAATAACTCAAATCTAGGTTTTTCGTTCTTTTTATAAGTCTTTATGATTGTCTAAATATAATTATTTATAATTTTAAACAATAATATTATTTTGATCAAAACTAATAATTTTGAATATTATTTATTTTATATTTTAACAAGAAATAAGTCATTTACTTTTTCTAAATAAAAAAGGAATTCTTATTTTTATAAAAAGATAAAAGTTTATAATACCTAAATAGATAATAAGTATTATTACATTGTATCTTCTATTTGAATCTAATTAAAAGCTTTTTGTAAAAAGATAAACTTTTTATATTCAAAGTATATGTTTATTTTATAAACGATAGGAAGGAATTTGTTAAACTTTTATAAAACTACAGTTTATATTCTTTTTTAATTTTATTTTAAGAAAGCACAAAGGAGATTCTTTTTTTAATAAATATATTTCATTTTCATTAAAATATGGTCTTCATAATAAAATGGTCTTGAAATTTTTTTGAATGATTTCGATGTATTTCATTATTTTTTATTAATTTTATTTAATTCGGCGATACAATTTCAATTGAAATTTATTGAATAAATTTTCTTTTTCAATTTTTTAGTAATAAGATTTTTTTATTTCATTTAAAAAATTCTTTCTTTAATTAATAGAAATATCTTTTTGAGGGGATGGTAGTTTCATTACAAGTTTAAATTAAATCTGTATGATTTTTTTTTAATAAAAAGAAAGAAATAAAAATTAATTTTTAATTATAGATACGATTTCAAAATTACCAAATATATATATATAAAATTATATATATACAGTTTATTAAAATATAATATACATAAATATGTATAAATGTAGCATCACACTTGTTCTTCCAACGGATGTTTGTGTGTCTGTGCATTTAGTATGTACATCAGTTGATCTAACTTCCTGTCCATGTTGGAAAGCTGAAGAAAATAAAAGAAAATATAAGTATGTGATCTTTTAGGCATCCACGTCCATTGCTATGTAACATACTTCTGTCTTCTTTATTGTTAGTTTTTATAGGCTATTTTAGAATTATTAAGATTAGTATAACTTGAAATTGCTAAGTAGCTGATAGCCTTCAAATTGTTTATTCCAACAACCATTTCCTTAGTTTAGACAATATATTGAAGAAGAAGAAAATCTTTATTCAAAATTATTTACAAATATTATATACATATTTACATAGTATATACTATTTACATAGTATATACTATTTACCACCAGCAAATTTGTTAAATATATTGATATAAAAACAGGTCACCATTTAGGGAAAAGCTATAACAAAAAAGGACTCTCAGCATTTAAATTAAGGAATTTTTAACTCTCCTATTTTGCACCCACTGTCCAAGTAATAGTGCTTTATTTGTCTGCAAAGATTACTGTGATGTTCAATGTAGTCCATTTTCGTGTTTAGATAGAGATTTGAAATACGGTTATAGCGAGGGGAGCATGTCACCAGCCTTAGAAAGTTATTTTGTGTTACTTGTAGCTAGGCGATGTTGGATCGACACGGCTCAAAAAGGGCAAGCATATAGTAACAACTGTCTGAGTACTACCTTGTAGAAGAGAAGCTTATTCTCTGGCGAGAGTGTAGAATCCCGACAGCTTTTTGGGAAAAACTTAGGAAATCTGTTTTGCCCCTACTGATTCTATCCTTTATGTATGAGGCAAAATTCAACTTTCTGTCAAGTATTATTCCGAGCTGGTTAACAGTAGCAGAGCAAGGTACAGTCCGACCCCCAAAGTTGACTTGTCGATACATCACCGGCCTGCGTTACAATACGTTGTCATTCTCAAAAGTACAATGCCTACACTGTTCATATTTTCAACTGTACCGTAATATTAATAAAAATAACTATTTCTGAATTCACAGAATGGTACTTATAGTTGCATACGCTATTTGCTCTAATAAATGGGCATTCTTATTCAAATTCATTTAAACAATATTTTTTAGATTTTATTGTACCTTTTTTTGGGCTTCCCATAGATTTGAAAAGTAGCATAATATAAACTTAGTTTTATATAATTTAATAATGGCAATTAGCCAGCAAAAGAAAATTTAAAAAATTGTCAAAACCAGAATAAACTACATGATTCGTAAGTTGGTATTGCCTTTTTCAGATATTCAATAAATCAATTTTTTAATTTATTTGTATGAGTTTATTTAGTATTGTTCTACACCGTGTTACTCATAATATGTTAAATTTTTGGTTAACAAAACAACTTATGTATTTATTCAATACAATTATAATGTTCAATTAATTTTTCAGCAGTAATTATGTTAGAATACTTTTCTGCTTTTTACTTTTTTATTGTAGAATAATGTAGGCATTGTTCCTTTGAGAATGACAATATATTGTCGAAACGTCAGGAAATTATTATTGAAATAAATAATTTGAAGGCTATCCACTAATTTAAGTTGATTTTTTCAACCGACGATTCGTCCATACTGTATAGGGTAGTGTTAAATTGAAGAAGCCTATTGCAATAAGGAAACCAGTGTTCTAACCCGAAGAGCTAAGTATTTTGTAATTTAAATATAATTAGAAGGAATATTTGGGAAAACATGAAACTTTGAATGTAATTTCTTCCAGCCACTTTTGATACCGCTCTTAGATCTGAGCGTCATTGAAAAGCTTTGTTGTCGGACTTTCTCTCTTTCTCTTTCACATAAACTCATATACCTCTCTAAACATCGGACACTGAAAAAAATATGTCCTCGATTTTTCCTATCCGGGGGCCCTAAGAAAAACACGGCCTCCAAAAAAAAAAAGAGTTGTGCGAGTTCTATAGACATATTTCTCTACAAGCAACTTTTGATTAAAACTGCTTACAATACAAATTGATACTATGTGATACACACAACAGATGGGGTAGCCGAAGGCAAGGATGCCTAAAGTAGAAAGCTACTATTTTTATTTCAAGGAATGACAACAGTCATAAAAAGTATCTCTTTCTTTTCAGATTAATAAGTTTTTTCACCGAAAATACGTTTTTACTTTCTCATAATGCTGTAAGCGATCGCGATAAATTTCATTATCGAGGTATTACCGGTCTCCTGAAGTCCCCTGATCCGAAAAAGTGTTTTTTATAAATTGGTGTGTGTGCATGTGTGCGGTCAGCCTAACTCAACAACGGAAAGTACCAGAAAGTTCAAATTTGTGCTAGCATATTTAATGCTAGCATGGTACGCGATAATAAGGTTTTGATAAAAATCGGTATACCGGAAGTAACACTTTATTGAATGGATTTTTCAGTTTTTTGCTATTTTCTCGCAAAAGTGACTGGAAAGTTTTTCGTTAAACTTGTTTTATTAAGTACAAATATAAAGAGCTAAAACTTTATTTGAAACATTTTTCCGTGAAAGTATTGCCAACGGCAAATTTTTATATCTAAGCAATACTGCCAACTGCAACAAAATCTAACTGCAATATAAAAAGTAGTAATCAACATTTTCTTACCTGTTGCTCAACTCTACACAATCTAGCACCTATAGTCATAGGTTTAATATTGCCAGCACGGTCTATTCCTCCTAAATAACTACCTGGTTTACCTAAAGTTTGATCCAGTCTTCTTTGCAATTCCTTTATAAAAAAAAAAAAAAGATAAAATTAAATTATTAAGATGGCAGAAGTGGCAGTTTTAATTTTATTAAACATCAATTTTGGATAAATTTTCATTCAAAGTAAAGGTATATACACTCTGCCACAAAAAAAAATGGAGCACTTAGTCTTTTCATTAATAAATAACATGTAGCGCAACAATCGATTTTTAATATAATTCGCTAGCTAAATCATATCTTGTAGTACTAATTTCTTGCACTACTTGATTTGGATTGATATATAAATTAAGAAAAATCTTGTGGGAAATGCTGACACAGCTATTTACTGCAGCTTACACAGAATTATAGTCGACAAATTCTCTTCAAATTTATCATTTGTACTAAATGTTTACTTGTCTCCAATTTTATATCAAGCGGAGAATATAAATTCAAAAAATGACTTTTTTGAGGAAAGTGTAACCTTCCTCCTTCCTCCAAATCTCTTTAAATGAACATTCTCCGAAAAAAGTTCCCAATAAAAGTGACAGATCTCTGTTTTCATAGTTAACAAATTTAATGAAATCCGTCAGCGATTTCATGGATAAAATTATAGAAAATGAAATAACTTGACATAATAAAAGACTTCCGGGTAACCGACTTTCTCGAACTTTGGAATATCCTATTTAATATTATTTAGATATATATCAATTATATAATAAATTGATATAGCACTTTGGAGGAAAACATAATATCACCCTTCCCTCACAGGCTCTCTTGAATGAATTTTCCCAGAGTAACGTTTCAAATAGAAGTTGTAGCTCCTTGAAAGTGTAATAATATCTTAGTTTACAAAAAATCGCCCAAAAAAAGAAAACTCTATTCAGCAAAGTGGTACTTTCGATTGAGGAATTCTGACAGTTAAGTTCCTATCGGTCCATAGTGATAGCCAGATGGAATGCCAAGTCCGAACGTTCTGCGTTTTTTGTTTTTGAGCTATGCTGTTCACAAATACACACACGGACACACAGGCCATTTTCAAAAACTACTTTTTTAGAATCAGAGGATCTCAAAACATGTATTTCAAGGGAAAACTCGATATCACAAATTTCAAACATTACAATACTTCTAACAGCAGTTAGAAAACGTACAAAATTAAAAATAAAAAAGAACGAATAATTAAAAATCTTTTTTACAATTTTTGATATTTCTTAATTTTTCTCACCTCCTAGTATTTGGTATTGCTACCTAGCACAATACTAGGCAAGGCGGGGCATTGATGCAATCATGTTTTGAATGGTTTCTTGTCAAACGGCATCCAATTCTACTTGTAGGGCAATGCGAAGCTGGCTAATCACGAGCTCTAACACGCCTATTGAGTATGTCCCATAGATGTTTTATAGGATTCATGTCCGGAGAATGTGCAGGGCCAATCGATCACATTTAAACCGACTTTCTCCAAGAAGCGGGTGACAACTCTAGGTATGAGTGGTTTGGTGTTATCATGCATTAGCATGAAATTGTCCCCGATAAATTGAGCGAATGGTATGTGCGTCTTGACTAGCTTTTGAAAATACCTAGCAGCGGTCATTGCGCCATTTTCCACAACAAGTAACTCTTTGTGGGCCTCCAAAGTAATCCGACTCGACACCATAACTGATTGTCATTGAAAAGGAGCACTTCCGCTAGTAGTACATTAAATAAAGCGCTCCCCTATCTTCTCCACACACGAATTCGATCGTCTGAAGGATGCAGACCAAATCGGTATTTATCTGCGAAGAGAACAGTTGCTCCATTGCTCAACAGTTCAATGGAGGAGCCGATTGGCAAAAGCTAACCTGCTGTCACGATGATTTCTGGTTAGTACTGGCACTGATATCGTTCTCCTACCCATCAGACCTACTTCTCAATCATCTGAAGATTTTCAGAGCTTACTGAACTTTTAATAAATTATCCCTGAAGGAAAATCGGCTGTAAGAAACCGATGCTTAGAACCGACTGGTAGCCGAAAGAAAGCGGACGTCCCGATCTGTTGTGAAGTGACCCACTACGACCACTTCCGGGTTTCCGACGATACTCCCCAGTTTCCCTAAAATGTACAATTGCTCGATGAACTGCAGATCGTGACAGACTTCTATCACATATCGTATGCTGTGCCCTTCCTCCAAAAGATCAATTGCTCGGACGGCATCCTCAAAAGAAATGAACATTTTCAATGACCAAATTAAGTGAAAAAAGTAATTTGGCAATAGTTGTTGTGGTGGTTGATGGTTTAGTTTTATAATACAGTTAAATCAGTTAATGTGAAAAACTAAGTTTGCTCTGTGCAAGTCTGTGTTGTCACACTGTCTGAAAAACGCATCCTGAAGATGGGCGAACGCCCGAAACCGGTCGCATGACCCAAAATGAAGCAGGCTATCACGGAAAATGTCTCTGATAATTAAAAATAATGTGGAATTGAAAAAAAAATCATTAAAGACCAAAAAGCGACACTAAATGAATTTCTACTGATTTAATTTCATTCTCAAGAAAGTTAAAGAGTTTTTATGATTATTGTATTGTAAATAAAACTTATAGTGGTTACAAATATACCAAAGTACAAAGTACAGAGTTGTGTTTTTATATTAGAAACATGTATATCCCATTTATTTTATGGCTGAGTGTATTTTAAATATTACTTTTTTTTTGTTTTCAGATGTAACTGAAAAATTCCACAACTTTTCAAATTCATATGCATTCAAAATTGAAATAAGATCGTATTTTTTTGGACTGTAAAAAAATTAATAGCTGAATAACAAAGAGCAAATTGCAGTAAGTTAAACAATTTTTGCAATGCTGGATAACATATATGATTTTATCCGTCGTTTCCTACATTGTGTGGTTCTGATCGATTTCGAATTTCATTCATGGTCATAGTAATATTTACAATCAATTCGTTTAGAGAGATAATAACTTTTCTTATCCACAATTAAAAAGAAACATGCTAAGATGGATAAAACTTAGGTGGGACTATGACGGGACTAAATGGCGGCCATTACCTGATCTGACCTTTATTAGCAAGACTTTTATCACCCAGGTTGTCAAGGCTCAAATAAATTTTATTCGACTTCCTCAGTTATTTCAACATCACTAACTGATGTTCATTCCAGCAAAAAAAAAAACTGATTTCTTTCGATTACCTTAATTCGAACCATCATATTTAAATGCCCCTGACTGTATTGTTCTATAACATCTCGTACATCGTACGGTTTTCTGGCTTGTTGAAATTTTCTTCTAGCCACGAAATATTTAATTTTTCTGATAGCTCTTATTGCATTTTTATGAACTTCTGTCAATCTGTAAAAAAAAAAAAAAAATAATTAAACTGCATCCTAATTATTAATTACACTGTAAAATTTAAAAATTGATCAATACACTGTAATTCGTTCAGGTTCCATTTCTAAATCCATCTCATCACTTGCCACTTCGGTCACACTACTTGTTTGACTTACTAAACCTCGGAATGTTGTTCCATCTCTGCGAACCCTGTTCGGTGTACCTGGCCAGAAAAAAATGGTTCACAATTTCAACAATAATGTCAAGAATTTTTTTTTTATAGGCCTTCCCTCTTCTTCTACAACAATCACTCTTTATGTATGGGGAAAATGGTCTAGCCAATTGGGCAAGGAATTGGCTTTCCTAAGGATATTTTATCCACTTATATTAGAATTAGGAGCAACAAGTATTTGATATATTGAACTGGCTTTAGTCATTACCATATTGCAAATTTTTTTTTACGACAATTCAGTATAATTTACAAACATATGCATCAAAATGGAGCTATGGCAGATTTTGTAAGTCCGCACAGGATTTGAATTGACTTTATTTATTTCTACACATCTAGATTACATCAAAAAATGACAGGCTAACCAGTCTTCTGTGGTAGCCACCGCTATGGATCTATGATGCATCTACTTGATTCAAGTAAACTTTTCAGCTCTGTATTTGTAGAAGTCTAAAGAATAACTCTTGCTTAAAGTTTGTGGGCATTTTCTTGTCCTAGAAGTTCTAACCAAATAAGATTTCAAAGCCACAATACAAGCTCTCCCCCCCACTTCAGGGCTTTTAGCATCTCTATAGATAGCATTTCTATAGATAACCTAGCCAAAGGTGATACTCTGATACGTCAACAGAGAATACAGATATGGCTTAACAAACCCATACAGGCAAATTCTAGCTTACTACCGCAGGCACCCACTAACAATTTCACACTGTACACGTTCCAAACGACAAAATACCGTATGAAAACATTCATACCTAAGTGTCCAACATAGTTATTCTAGATCGAAGTGGATTTGGCATTAAATCCATCTCCTCTACAATCATCCAACATACCACGGGCTAACTCTACTTCTTCACAAAAACCCAAACACTCAGACTATACATGCGTTCCTTTGCAGATTCCATGTACAAATATGGATAGTCAAGGAAGCTAAAATAAGTCTTCTGGGTCGCTAATGGATTGATTTGGCTCTATACTCACTCCCTCTACCCATTTAACAAATCTTTGTCTTCCTCCTGGCAAAGACTATCACTTACCAGGCCCAACTATATTATTTTTGAGTCTGCCTGTAGGTAATTTTCTTTCATGACGAAGCAGATTTTTACGATCTTGACGAAGCAGTTAAGCACTAAGTCTAGGCATGTAGCTCTTAATGAACTAATCTACTATATCTGTTACGTGTTTCAGAAATCATTAATCTTGAGATCTGTCGTATTTGCATCCTCTAATAACCACTCTCTTGGGGCATATTGAGATGCTGTACAAGGGGTTGAGGTAAGATGAGGGCTCTTAAAGAATGGATGCGGTAGGTGATCCATAACCCCCTTTACTCAACTGCACATCATGGTGATTAGTTCACTGGAATTGGCTATATAGCTATTAGACTAGAATAGTCTCTAGGATTCCTTAAAGTTCTCGAACTACTAGCTAATCCACTTCACCGCCGCTAAAACAACTAAATAATCCCAAATTTTTACATTTACAAGACCACTAACCAGCTTTTGGTTCTTCAATATAGAAGACCACATCTCCTTCACTATCTCTTCTGGCCATGTTATTACATTCCACTGGTCCAGGTGTATTCGCCACAGAAGGCGGATCCATTCTGTTCTTTGATTTCCGTCTTTTCAAAACACTTGCTTTCTTTGCTACTTGCAGCATCAGTGACTATACAAAAGAAAAATACAAAGTTTTCCATGTAGTATTTATTTCTATCAAAACTTTTAGAAAACTTATCATAAAGAAAATAAATGATAATTATTATAAAAAAAAAAGTTGTTGGCTGTTCAGTGGGATCAAACCCATGAAGCTTCATTTCTACACCATGCTGCTATTAATTATTTCCCCTCTTTTTTAAAGTAAAGAATTTTATGATAAGTTTTCTTATTTCAAATTTCCATGCATTTGTATATAAAAAATTGATTTCAAAGCAATGTGTAGTGATTAAAAATATAAGAACTATATATATATATGTATATATAAATTATTTACTTTAATTTTCTTTTTCTACAATCAAATATCTTGATGGAAATATATTTGATTATTATTTGCGAGAGAAATGTAAAAAAAAAAAAAAAAATTGATTTTCACAAAAATGTCAAACACGAAAATGTTTTATGGTCTTTGGGCTTCGTCATAGCAACATTATTGATGAATGGTCATTTTTTGAAATAATAAGTTTGAATTCGAAACTTGTTACACACCGATAATGAGATAACCTCCCAAAAAAAAAATCAAATAATGATTAATTCAAACAATATGATTTTTGACAATAATATTAACGTAACTAATTCGACTGTCTCCGTAAACGTTCGGCATATATTCGGGATTGAAATGTTCCAGTCACCCTCTCTCTATAATTTTAATGTACGATCACCCCACTCCAAACCATATGTCGGTCGGTTTTTTATCAAATCGCCCTCCCACAAAACATTTTCAAGGTTAAAACAAATGAACTCTTCAGCGAGGTGGTACTTCCGGTTTCCAATCTATACTCTGGCATGGATTCTTCTAACAGAAGGTACTCCTTTTTGGCCACAGACAGAGCGTTTACTCTCCATGCATTCTCACTCTTTCGATCCGAGGGACGTTGCGAGATGTTCCTATTTCAAATTCGGCACCAGAAATGTGCCCTATTACTCACTGGTATAAATTTAATGGTGCCCTACTACAATCAAACACGGACCGATTTGGGCACAACAACGGGGAATGTATCACTGTCTAGCAGAAGCACTTCCTGTTACTACTCAATTGATCCCGAGTTCGATTTCTTAGAGCTGTTCCAAAGGGTCTCCAAAGTATTATCAATAAAAGAATGGGGGTGTTATTATTAATAGTGGAAACTTAAGAATGTCAACAAATTGCTGAGTTCAGCAAAGCTTTGACCACACATACCGACTCATGAAAAAACACGTTGCCTGGTAGATCTTGGCCTTCTCTAGGGCTGTGCTGAGCCCGGTAATCTATAAACTAAATATGTAATTTTTAAGATATCTGACTTAAGTGAGGAGGTTGAGATTTAAAACCAGGGTTGGATTAGTGACAATAACTAGTTCTTGTTTTTACAAAGTTTATTCATTCATTTACTGAACATAACAGGACGTTTCGACCTAAAGAAGTCATCTTTAGTTAGTATTTGTATTTACAATATGTCATCAGTTATTGTAAAAAACTGTATGTATGAAAGCATACATTTCGTTTTATTTTTTGAAAGCATTGTAAAATAAACTTTTACAACCTTCCTGTTTTTTAAATAGCTTTCAGAGCTGTATTGTATTTTAAAGGTTCTTCAAATGTTGTCTATTCTTTGGCTTTTTATTAACAAAACAAATCAGTTGTGAGACAATGTAGTGTCTTTTCAATTATTAATTGTTTTTGTGCTAAGATCTAGGGGGTGAAGTTGTACGCGTCCTAGATCGTTCTCAGGTACCCCCTGGATATCCAACTAAACGAACAACATCAATCGCCAGCGCAGTCTAGTTCTTTTATATTAGACCGCACGACGCAGAATGGCTGAATCACCGAAGTCATGGCGGGGGGGGGGGGTTATGCTTGGGAAATTATTTGTTTTATAAAACTCCTCAGTCATTTAAACAAATTTCTTCCGTACTGTATACATGTTCTTATAAAGTTAGGAAATTTAAAGATCTTTTCGCCAAAGAATGGATTTAAATCTAGTTTCTTTTCAACAACTGATAACAAGAACTAAATGAACATAAATACTAATTGAAGTTGCCACTTACTTCGAAAAGTCCTATTTGATTCAATGAAGGATTAAAATTTGTAAAAACAAGAGTAATTGTGGACATTATTCCATCCCTGGATATACGATCATTTATGTGATGTAGTTTCAGCATGATCATGGTTTAGGAACATTGCATTTTTATATCTGGATGGATGACGTGGACTAGCTGAATTAATATCTTTTAGGGATATTGATGAGTTGATTTTAAGTTCTTTATTTATCTTTCGACTGAACATCAGGGAACTGACTTTGTTTTTTTTGAATCAGTACATGACCTTGCACTTTGTACAGAAGTTAGGTTACATAGATGAAAGCAAGGGAAATAAAAATAAAATACGTAAATCCAAGGACTGGAAATTTTCATCAATATCATTCATCAATATCATTCAAACAATATTGGATTTTTGTTAAAGGAGAGATTTTACTGGATTCTTGAACTATTCTGGTACCCCATGAACTTATCGCTTTTCTAGAATAGAGTTAAAGCGAATCTACTATCTATTTGCGTAAAATTTCTTTAGGTCATTGTATCGGTAAATAACTCTACATAGTAGGGGATCAAGATTCCGTGAGACTTTATCTTGGACGTTCGATTGTATGATAGGAATAGACAAATCTTACTTGATAAACGGACAAAAACATTCAGTAATGTCTAATCTTTGTGGAAAACAATGAAAAGGTTACAAATGACGCGAATGATCAAAATTACTACTATTTAAAAATAAAAGCTTCTATTATTTCTAGTCTAATATATTAGATTAGCAATGGATCTATTATAATGTAACTAATTAATAAGTTTACATAATCAATAAAAATGTCTAATTACAAGCTCTCATATAATAATAATCAAAAAAAAAATCATCAAATTTTGCACTTCTTTTTTATTTCTGACAAAAATAATGGCATGCACTAAATATGGTTTGAAAGAGACACAGGATAATTTAATGGAAAAAAGAGTAAAGGAAATTTCTTTTAGTTTTTCCATTTGCCATATCCAATACAGTAATTACAAAAACAAAGTGTCTATAAAAAGATATTATATAAATTTAATACAAAAATCAGCTGTGCCTACATGAAAGCAAGGTAAAGCAGTTCTCACGTAAAGATTTGTGCAACTTTTTTTATTAAAAAATTGAATTTCGTATAAACTTTGCATAATAGACTAAAAAAAAATAGAACAAAAATAAAGAAAATTAGCAAGACGGGACCCTCGAATCGACCGGTTTCGGATCTTCCTTTATCTACACTTCTGAGAAACATTTGTTTCTACTTGAGCCCTGGCTGAGTGTTTGAATTGATGTGTTTGAAGAGACTTTCCGAGCAAGTGTAGCAATATAGGAAAATCCACTCCGAGCAAGTGTAGCAAAATCGGAAAATCCTTTGGCTTTGGATTTATTAGAATGTCTCTCCTGGAGACAACGCACTGACCTTACGCTGTGTTAATAAATGCAAAGAATTTTTGACAAAAAGAAACTTCATTAACGACTCTTGATTTGGAAATCGGAACAAAAAAAATTCAATGGCCGTTGAGAAATCAAATTTCCAAAATGTAAAAAAAATTGTTCGAATAAAGTCGCAAAACGAATGTAATCTTATCAGAGATGTCCTCATTCTATGATCATCGAATCAGTTTTGGGACTAATTGTCCATTTTAGGGAAATCTTGATAGATAGTATGATAACAGGAACAGAAAATCATGACTGATTATCAGGACATGCTGTTAACGAACGGGTGAACAATCGACAATGGTTGATGCCATAAAATAAAGCAACCTCTTAATGAAAAAAAATTCTGATATTCTGACGAACTGTGGACTCAGCTACCCAGGCTATTATACCGAGACCCTCTGTAGCAATCCTTAGACAAGGATAATGGCTTGGGACTTTAGGCAGCTGTTAACGATTCCGAATCATGAAGGCTGTGAGGGCCATAATAACAATGAGAGAACTGATTGTTTCAGTCTGGCGGAATGCGGAGCAAATTTTACCTTAATCTGTCTAAAAGATCTTCTCGAATGAAAGTATTAACGAATACGACACTGAATGAGGAAGGGATACTGAATGCCATGCCAACGCTGGCAATGTTTCTATGCTCAAGTTTAGTCGCTTCTCCCCTCAACAGGGTGAAGATTTGGCAGCATTCCGTTCAATCTCAGAGGGCCTCAATTACCCAGGATCTACCTAGAGAGGATTAGAAAAGACTTTATCGGATCATTGCCTACTATGGCAAGTCGGTCATCAAGATTTGGGAAGCAGTTGCTGGGTTGATTATCGATGTCATGAATTATATATATAAAAAAAAATGCTAATAAAAGAGCAGTTTCCAAAATAGCATATAGATTAATTTATAATAGCAACTTTATATGAAAACAATATTTTTAGAAAACCCCTATTTTTAATTCAACGTGCAAATAATGAAAGTAAAGTTGATATCTTTATCAATTTGTTTTCAAAAAGCTGCAAAAAAATTTGCACCAAGTGAGTTTTTGCTTGAATTTATTAAATGTATATATATTGTAAATTTTGCTTGAAATTGATTTAAAACCATGCTTGAAACTTTCTATATATACGTGCTTAAATAATTTTTATAAAAATTTGAAAGATAAAAACAAGAAAGAGAGAATATAAATTTAAAAAGTAAAAAGTACTGCGTGTATTTGTTTAATTTTTTGTTTTACTCATATTTCTTTTTGCGCTTCTTCTCAACAAAAAAAGAGAAAAAATGTCAAATGGAAAAAATGAATCTTTTGTTTCGATCAGGGAGGTTGTCCATCTCCTTTTGAAATGTACCTTTACCTTAGCTGGCGGTTGAGCGTCTTTACAATTTGTTATATTATCCTTTACATAAATATTCCATGTTGCATTTCCTTTGAATGATTTATCAGCTGCATAACATCTCCATAGACATTGTATTAACATGGCAGCAGCCGGTATTTGTCTATTGAAATGTTTTTGACGTTGTTTTTGTTGTACTTTTAAGGCGAATCCTGAGCCTAAGATTCCCTGTAATGGGACAAAATGGCATTACAATTAATCAGATTGTGTTTCCTTGTAATAAGAACAGTTATTTTTTTAACAAGTGACTAGAGTGTCTCGTTCAGAAACTAAAGTGCCACATTTACAACTTCAGTTCAGTTTTGTACACATGAAACAAGCGTTAAATATTATGTTTGTTCTAAAACAGTCAATAATATTTTAGATATTTTTAAAAAGTTATAAAAAGACGTACGATAACCTCTAAGAACGTTGTCTATTGAAAAATGGAAGGTCATCTTCAGAAAGGTTAAAGTAAAGCAAAACTAAATTACTTTTCTGTTATTTAATTTTATTGTTAAATTGATTTTCAAAACTTGAACCAGTGGATGGGTCCGCAATCTTGAATTTCCGTCGTAGTATGATTATTTTTGTTGTTTCTGATCGGTTTCGGATTCTCATCCTTGATCAGTGTCACTAGTTGAATCAGCCAGTGGTGGTTGCGCGACAGAAACAGAAAGTTGAAGTTAACTCTCTAGACGAACTGGATAGCCTTACTTTGAAGACGGATGAGAATCCGAAACCGTTCAGAATCAACGAAAACAAACATGCTACCACGGATAAAATTCCAAATGTTTTAAAATATTAAAACAAATCTTTAATTAAAAAATTTCATTTTTACTTCAATATTATTAAAGCACTTTATTAATATATTTTAGCACTTCAGCCAAGCCTTAAAATTTGTTTAATTGAAAGGTGGCAACACTGTTTTTTTTTTACTTTTAATCTCTAGAGGCCAAAAATCAGTTTTAGTGATTGGTAAATTTATTTTTTGAAATGACATTATAGGGGAAACAAGCTTAATTTCTCAGCTCCGTAAAATCCCCAATAACGTTGCTTTTTTCGGAAAAAGGTTGCAAATAAACATAATAAATAAGGTCATAAGCTTTGGAAATCTTCCAAAGCATAATCCTGAACGGCCGCGAGATATGGACAAGCAAAGAAAGATCTTCGAGACAAGCTTCTAGCTGTGGAGATGATATCTGGCATACGCTTGCAAGGATTTCAAGGATGGACCGTGCTACAAACGCTCGAGTTAGATCCATAATGAACACAAAAAGAAATATCCTACACAGACCATTGGAAGAAAGAGGCAAAAGGTGATATGGATATGTAAAGCGGGTACCGGCTGAGGAATTGTCCAAGTAAGTTTTGCAGTGGGAGGCCAAAGGAAGATAAAATAATCTATGGAGAACATTGATGGAGGGAGGAAGGATGAAATATATGAAAGTCTCATGGGGACTAATCTCAGTGAAGAGGACGCCTTGGATAGGGCGAACTGGACAAAAGGCAATAGGAAACTTAGGCTAGGAAATTGCTGGAAAAAAAATTCTCCCATGTGTACGTGTGTAGTTAATATGCGAAGTTCATCCCATCTTTTTATCATGAGAGAGCCACTGTCTTCACTGTGAACCAGTTCAGAAATTTGAACTCTACATCAGTTTTATTCCCGAGGTTGCATACATTCAATGTATACATTTCTGACCAATTCTCGCAATACTCCATTCCAGTCTCTAGGGTTCGTAATAAAAGTTGCCGACACGACATTCTACTTGTTGACAACCATGTCTGTCGTCAAAAATCATTCTAGCATGTTGCCAACTCATTTACGTCGCAGGCATCTTGCAGTTGCTTGATCGTAAAGCGGCCATTAGACATAAATGTTCATTTTGTTATAAATGTTAAATTCGTAACTAATATCCATCACTGATAATACTTACTGCTGGTAAAGCGAAAAAAGAAATCGCAAAAACGCTAAAGCAAGATGCAACTATTTTGCCTAACCATGTCTGCGGTACTGCATCTCCATATCCAATGGTTGTAACGGTTATCTAGGAAAAACAAATAGCAATAATTGAAATGGACACCTAAAACTAATATTAAAAAAGATAAAAACCAAAAACTGAAATTCAACTTACCACTCCCCACCAGAGGGCATCTGCATAACTGGAAAAGTCACCTGTTTTTCCGTCTGGTCCAGGTACATCTTTTTCAGCCAGATAAACAAAATAACTACTGAAAATAAGTCCTAAAAATCCTATGTACAATGTGGTTATCAGTTCCTGAAAGAAAAATTAGGCAAAATGTAAATTCACTGGAAAAACAAACAGGATCAGGCCGTATGCAGTAATTTCTTATTACACCTCAAACAGCTATAAATCGTAATAAATTAAATTCCTTAAAAAAAACTCTTTTCTAAAATCAAAGGAATCGCACGAGTGAATCAAAGTAAAGATACTACCTTCTTTAAATTATACCTGTAAATAATAAATACCTGTCTATGTATGAATACCACTGAACCAAGTAGCCTCCAAGTGCCGCCTTGGCGATCAACGTGCAACATACGTAGTATTTGAAGAAATCGAATACCACGAATGGCAGACGTTGCGAATACTTGTCCATTAGAACCAACTGATAAAACAACTATAGATGCCACTACAACTATGAGATCTGCAAAAAAGAAAGAATAGAAAATTGCAAGTTGAACTTGCAAATTTAGGGGAGCTTGGAAAGCGCAGGTGACTTATAAGACGATTTAGATATGTTTTTAATGGATTTAAGCCTAGAATTGCCCTGTTGGCTTCTGGATTGATGAAAGTTGATTAAATCTAAGTGATACTTAGTAACTTTTTTGTGGACTCCAGTCGCAGATTCCATTAGTATCAAGAAGAACATAGCTTTTCTCCTGGACATGGCTTATGAGAGCGGAAACCAATGTTTCAGTTTTGTTATAATGCAGACTCCATAAGTGTCAAAAAGAATGTAGTTCTGGTTTGCTTTTTCAGGTCAATGAGGTTTGAAAAATGAAATAATAATAATAAAAATTAACTTACCAATTATACAAATAGGTTTTCTGATAAATCGTAATCTGCCGCAACATCCCATATATTTAGATCTGCAACCCGCTGACCACAGCCTCACTAGGTATTCTACTCCAAAGAATACTACCAAGCATATTTCCTGTTAAAAAAAATAATAATAAAATAAAAGGCTTTTTATACGTGTAACAAGTTATAGTTTGCACGAATTCAGAAATGTCCACACAATGTACTTCAGAGAGATTTCTCCAGAAAGTCCAACATAAAATCAATATTTGCAAAAAATGAATCAAGGAGAAAAAAATCTGATGAGAAGAAATTCACACAACTTTCTCTTTAATTGACGGAATTTTTACTTGAATTTTCTTAGGTCATGAGCTGTCATCGGGAAAATTACAAAAAATAATTACTGTTCTTTATAAATTCATACTAACGGTAACAGATTTCTTTGAACTTGGAATAGTCTGGTGTTGTCTATTAATATTGTAAATGTATTGCACTGAAGGAACACTTCAAAGAGAAGCTAAAGGTTGCATCATCCCCTAAAAGAATCTTCAAAAAAATAATTTTTCTCGGGGGAAATACTTTAAAAATTAAATTTGTAGAGGATTTTCTTTGTGTGTAAGTAATCAAAAATCTCCGTAGTAAGTAAGCAAAAATTTAAAGAAAATCTTTGTAGCCATTTCTGTGACAATCCGAGAAGCTGAAATAACAATTCAGAAAAGCCGCACAAAAAAAAGAAACTTTATTCTATTTTATTTTTGTTTTGTTTTGTATAAGCTATTGCAACTTATTTTATTCCATTACTCTAGAAATGGCGTCTCCAGGGACTGAGGGGAAAAATAAACAAGGTAAAAGGGGGCTGGGCATTATTAGCCCTACTTCTCTTGCACTAACCACTCTACAAATATTTGGGCATAAAAGTGTTTTCTTTGTAAACAATCAATCAGTATGAAAGAAGTAATGTATAAAAAAAAAAAATACTTAAAAAAAGGAAAAAAAAGGTGGCGGACATGTTTGGAGAATCTTTGCTTTAAAATAGCTCTCTAAACTGACACACTTCAGCATGGTATGGAAGAAAAACAAACTAACTGGTGTGAATCACTCACACGATTTTCTCTTAATTAAAACAATTGCGATTTTTACATTGCTCTCAACATAACCTCAGGCTAGAGGAGATGTAGATTAGTCCTCAGCTCTTAGTAGATATTACTTCAATGAAATTGGTTAAAACTAGGATTTTATCCGTCCGTAGTATGTATTATTTTTGTTGCTTCTGATCGTTTTCGGATTGTCTTTTATCATCAGAATAAGATTTGTCACAAAATATAATTATATACTGTAGATGAGGCTCCTAGAATCATCAGAAATGCGGAAAAAAAATCCCAATAACTCATTTTCGAATTGCCACACTCTTAAAAATCAAATTACCCCCTTTGAGTAAGTGTCCCATGTTGGGAGCCAAGGATCTATGGCTATTCCGCTAACTGTTTTTGTAATTATTATAAACTCAATTTTTATATTATCCTCAATTTTAATCCATTTTTTTTTCTTTTTCATTTAGATCATGAGTAAAACAAAATTAAGAGATAATCCATCCGAAGTATTAGAACATATAGATCGGCTGGGAGACAGTATGGATATTAGATATTTGTTGAAATATTTCAAATTTGGAAAGTATGAAATATCCAGAAATATATTAAAACGCTTGTATATAATTATTAGTAGTGTTGATTCCAATAGCATGCTTTTCAAGGTAAGTTGATTTTTATTTTAGTAGTATTAGTATGATAATCATTCAATAAATAGAGAAATATTTTAGATGTTTTACGAATGAATCTCATAATTAACCTATATTTCGGCCGCAACATCCTCTATATTTATACATCTGTCCCATCTCTCTTAGTTTTTTTATGCGGAAATAGATCTGCAAATTCCTTGTTTTGAAGTCAATTTTGCACATTTGTTCTTCACTTTTTGTTTTTGTTAAAATTCTGTTGCCTCGAGATGTCTTCTTCAGAGGCCAAACAAAAAGGAATCTGATGGTGCGGATCCTATCTGTAAAGGTGGATGTGGCATAACATCCCAGCTGCCTACAGTACTCCTTCACTTTGCAAACCATGTCGCTATTTCAAGCTCGCAGTCAGTGTACTGTCCTTCCAAAAATTAACAGGACACTTTACCGGTCATGGTTGGACTTCATTTTTTCCTCGCTTGAGACGGAGGATGCTTCCAATTCCAACCTTAGATTCAGTCTTCTAATAATGAAGTTAAGTCTCATCAGATTTCACTTATCCATTCCATTTGTTCCCCGGAAACATGAAATCTAATGTTCTTTAGGATGGTCCCTTAACTCTCTTGGAATCCATCTTGCTCCATCACATGTTAAACGGCAATTCAGTCTGCGTAATTAGTGGAATAAACTCTGCTAACACTTGGATCACATTATTCAGCAATATTTTGTATCGTGATTATGACGAGCATCAATGCTGCTTCACCCTGACGGAGTAAGAACCTCGATTACTTGTCACGCACGTTGCATATCGGACACCTTCTGTTCGGCTAACCTTGAATTGATACAATCCATCATAGAAGTTCGCACGATTCATACAGGCACTGCTTAAGCATTCGGGAATAAATTCCAGATAGTTTCACTCCCCTTCAGAATATTGTTCTTCAAATGTGAATATTCTTCTACATAACTTACCGCACTGAATGAATAGTAGATGTGATCCGAGTCGCTGTTGTGACCGATGAGCCGGCTCAGCCGATTTTTAGATAGTTAGGATCCGATTTTCTGCATGCACCATCTCTACCTCTGTGTTTCGTTCGAAGACGGAGCAAGCATTGTCCCAACAAGTACAGTAGTCGGCTCCTTTATTGTCAAGTTCGATTCCACCATTAGTGGAATCCAACATTAATCCAAATAGACAAAACATGGTAGTCAGGTTTTCAGTATTACATCACCAAGTATTCAAAACAAGTTTCCATAGAACTGGAATTCCCCAACTTTTAAAAATTTGAAATTAATAAAAATTATCTTTTTTTAAAAAAAATCATTTACAATAAATTCATAACAGTATTGTAGTGTAATTGTAATAATACAAATTGTAATTACACTGGCATATACATAGTTGACAGCCACTTCCAACAAGATCGTTTTTATACATGTCCAGCCATAATATTATTTTAATTAAAAAAATTAAAACACTGAATAAATGTAAATAGGAACATTTTTTCATTTTTTAATCTAAACGTCAATTTTTTTCAATCTCAATTCCTCATCAACCCTAAAAAGAGCTCCCGAAGAAGGGCACCAATGGTACCCGAAATGTAGGGCACAAAGAATTCTTTTTTCTTTAAATACTTCTCTGGCCATTGCCGCATAAACACCTTATTGTAAATAGGGAAAAATTTGATAGAGGATGAATCTATTTTTGATATTGTAAAATAATGAAATATTGCATTTTAAAAATTATCTTAATGAAAAAAACTTGCAGTTCATCTTTAAAATTCCCAGAAAATCTAGAAATAAACATGAAAACAAAACATAGACATCCAATAAGTACACTTGGAATGTGAATACTCCGATCATTACTGTCAATTATTTGACGAGTTGACTAGCTCAATTGATCTGATTCTCATTAAGGATCCAGATCCGATAAGTCGACTCATTAAAAAAGAACCGTATTTGCCAGGACTAGTATATTGCAACAATAGTTTTAAACTGTTGACAGAGATGCCAACTTTGTATCGCTAAAAGTGTATCATTATTCTTACAAAGATATTTTTTTATTTAAAATTCTTAGTCTCTTGACTTATAGAATGAACTAGAAATATTATTATTAATATTGCATTGTTTCATAGAGATAAGAGATTTTAACATCAACTAAAAAAAAGAAAGCGTTTTCGTTGGTTTTGTTTCAGACGAAATACGAACCAGCTTTCGTATCGCATGAATTTATAAGGAAATTATCTGCACATTTTTTATCTAAATATTCATTACGTCATCCAGATATATTAACTGCCAGAGTTTTTATAATTTTATTACATTTATGTGGAAAAACCGATAATCTCACCATATCAACAATGGAAGCTACTCATTGTTTACAGTATATACTAACAATTTTTATTAAAACAATTAAATTATTTAAGGTACCAATGTATTCGGTAAGTAAATATTATTTTTGTTTATATTATATAATTTTCATAAAGAAAACAGTAAATAAATTATCTAGTGTGAGACATTCAAACAATTTTCTCTTTACTTTTTCTAAACATACCTAGGCATTTCATTTAAATATTCATGGTGGGCATTAGAATTGCTGTTTTTTGAGGACATACCTGGATTTGGGATAAATTAATTGACAATGCCCCAAACAAACTTGTATCGGCATCTTAAAATGAGCACCCTATAAACTCACAGATTACCCCCAGGATTACGCTAAAATAAATTTTTTCACATACACACCCACAACTTGCTAAAAACCTTTTTTTCTTTTCTTAATCAGGGTACCTCAAAACATTATATCCGATCAAAACTAAGAAAACTTGACACGTTTGCAATACTTCTTTCCGTTACATCAACAAGAGAAATTAAAAATAAGTTTATTATCTCTACCAAATTGTTAGAAAATCGCGGTTAACCAGAAATGCGGCTTCCAGATTAGGTTCCTGGAGTTATCGGAAAAGAAAAACAGGGCTAACCTTGAAATACCAACTGCATGTACACAAATCTATCACTTTTATTTGAAACATATTTTTTCGGTGAAAAGTGGGGGGTTCAGGTTGCTTATTGGAGTTTGATGGATCTCTTCTGCAGTGTAATCACATTCAAGTACTACCTTCTAGTGTCCAGCACCGGCATGCATACCCACCATATTTATGTTAAAGGAAGCTGTACTTTTAGAATAAATATTAAAATTTGAATAAAATTGGTCAAAGAGAAAATTTCACATCAAATATGTTTTATACCCAGCAAACTACGAATTTTGAGGGGATAACACAATTTCAAAAATTTGTAGTAGAAAAAAGACATTTATTTGCGGTGAAGACATAATTTTGCAAATACTTTCCCACAATACTACTGTAATACAAACGTACTATTTGTTTTGTCAATTCTAGCTGAATTGGAAAACACCAGAGAAAAACATATTCTACATCGTGTGGCATGCGATACCATGTCTATTCAACAAGATTATTATTGACAAGACGGATATCAATGAAGAAATATCACCCGTCTGTAAAAATATTTTCATTCAGGTAATTATATAAAATTAGTTTCTTCCTTTTTATTTATTTATTGTATGCTCTGCACAATTTTTCGGCTGGCAACAATTGACACAACAATATCCGATTTTGGTCGAAAGAATAAGTAAATCATCGAATAAGTTAAAAAAAACTAATGATAAACTAAGTCTAATGAAAAATGTTTCATACTGCAAATATTATAATTTTAATAAGTAAACTTTCTTAAAACCTGGAATTTTTACTAAAAATGCAGTGTCTAAATCTCTAGATAGTAGAGAAGTGTACAGTAGATAATTGTTTTTTTTTACTTTCTCTTTCTACTAGTAAGCGACCAGTATTGCAATCGTGATTCTCTCCTACTACTAGTAAGAGTAAAAAAACCCCTTTGAATAAATAACAAAAAAATTTAAGCGAATGGTCTGTAAGTGTGTGTGTTAACAGAATATCTCAAACGAAAAGTCACAGGAGGCTCAAACTTGGTATTCCATTTTAAGTACCGCATCAGATAAGAAGATTTTTTACAAACTTTCTTTAATCTTTGTATACTATCTATACAAATAAATATCTATCAGTTTTATTTCAACCATTTTCCCGAAAAAATCTATTTTTGGGGGTTTCTGGGGAAACAGCGACGCATGTTTTTCTCTAAAGTAACACTTCAGTATAATATATGATTTTGCTAACAATTATTACATACAAATATTAATATACATTACAAGCTTTGATAGAATTCCAAATTTGAACAAAATTGGTTAATCGGAATTGCGATTTTACAGAAGAATAGCTTTTTCAGTTTTCTGGGGGAATTTTCTCGAAAACAGTTACTGTTAGGGTATTATGACTCGAGATAATGATTCAAATCTGGTAGCTCAATAACTATTGAATTTAACACAAAATAACTGAACGAAAACAAACATGACTTGATGACTACTAAATTCCTCCGGGATGTACTTCAGTGATTCTTGCGAGCCTGCATTGCAGAAGGGGTCATCAAGTTATCATCCTTGATGAGCGCCATTTTGCCCACTTTGAGCTCGCCTTACTATTAAATGCAAACCTGAGGCAATATTCCATCACCCTTATTATAATTTATTAAAATCAGAAAACCTTCTGAATACATCTAATGTTGTCTAATGTTGTAAAATAAAGAGGTCTTATTAGATTTTACTTCAGGAACATTAACAAAATTATCCTTTCAAACAAAATGTCCTGAATGGAAATCATTCTCTTCAGACAACCAATGAGGACCATCCCACCATAGTGACGTTGTTGCAAGTTGTTCAATATGAGCGACTCTAGAAATACTGTGGCAGGATTATCCTTAGATTGTACATGACGCCATCTTGCTATATCAGTTGGTTCTTGAATTTTTGCTACGCGATTCACTACCAAGATGGTCCAATTCATAGCTGCAGAATCGGTCCATTACAGCACAATTGTTGAATGTGTCCAAAAATGTCTATCAATTATGTCAACTTTACATAATTATATAACTGGCTAATTAAAAGTGCCCCACATAACTTTAATCTTGGTATTGAAATTACCTTTATGGTACTACCATTGATTTGGAGCAAATAAGTCTCATACTGAATTCACCCTTCAAGTTTCTGCATCTCAGATATATTGCTGCTCCATAGGCAGACTCAGAAGCGTCCGAGAATCAATTAGATGCGTGAGCCTTCTAGGGATTTTCAGATTATTCAATTGCTGCAAGGACTGATTACACGATGCCCGTATTGTACGAAGCATTAAGGGAATGCTTCATCCCATCCCATCTTCAATCGCCATAACTGCTGTAAAATGATTTGGTCACATAGTTACTGGGCAAACTAAGCCTAATGGGTCAAAGATGGTTGCTATATCTGATAGAATAGTACGCTTTGTAATTTTATTCCTTATAGAATCCTTACAGTTGCCTGCAAAAGGATAAAAAATCAATTTGTGGATGCCAAACTAGGCCTAAAGTTTAAACTGTATCACTGGACTCAATTTCATGAATGTGTTGATTTTACTATTTTAACAATTAATTAAATTCCACTGCACAGGAAATTAATATTGAATAACTAATAAAATATTTTCCACAACTAAACAATATTAAATGAATTAATCAATGAATATAAGCCAGCAACATAAACAAAAAGCTTAACAAATCCTTGTCAAAAAAAAGAAAGTAAAATGAATATTATATGATTAACTATGAATGAATTATGATTCAAGATATGATTCAAGTCTGGCAGCTCAATATATTTATGAATTTAACACAAAAAAAATGAATGACAACAAACATGAGTTGAACTTGACATGACTCTAACTTAATGGTTAACTGTGTTCGTTACTACCATTTCACATAAGAACTGACTCGCAGTGTTGCAGCGAGATATTTCAATAAATAAAATTACCATTAGTACATAATATTTAATTTTTATTAATTACATGGAATATATAAGTTTATTCAATACTAATGTTGCAATTTTAAAGAGAATGTCTTGATTACATTGTATTCATTAAAGTAAGAGAAAATCGTTTCAGAGAGTTACACATAGATTTTTCTTTTTTTGCTCACAAACACATAGACCGTTCGCTATAAACTTCCCTCGAACTCAGGGAACCTAAAACCTAGTCACATTTCCTGTGAAACTTTCATTTGTTATGATCTTATAATTCCTCACTCATTTCTTGGGTAATGAATTTTCCTCTAGATAATATAAATAATTAAGTACATCTCATGTTTTAGAAATAAACTGATTATTTATAATAATGAGCATCATCAGCGATTTATTGTTCAACGAAAATATCGCAATCTTATCCAAAGGTCTCTTTTTCTCATCACTTTATCCAAGTATAATTTGATTCATTCGCTAAATGTAAATGCAATTAATTCCAATGCTCACTATAAATTTGGCAATGATTTGCCATTCATTAGCTTCCTTTTCGTTGCTTGTGTAATAACATCATTCACAGATTTTTGTTTCAAATAAAAATACCATTACATTCTTAAAGAACGAATCCTGCAGCATTGCCTTAATTAAGGCATTAATCGATTTATTTATTTAATCTTTGTTCTTATTATTATGAATATAATTCACGTATGGGCACGACAAAATCCAATACAAATCATAGCTCTAATGAATGATGTCGATTGATGTTTGCAGAAAATGGCTATAAAGGCAAATCCACCGCTGCCTGGAAGATCGAAAGTGGCTCCCTAGAATGGCAGAGTTTTTAATAGAAAGTACATCTCTTTAACATGTACTATGTGTAATAGAGTGGCTCTCTCTGTGTGGCTTGTATGTGCGATAATGAGCTAGAGTTTTGCCTGTGAGTGCGCTAACACCAAATAGTCGCAAACTATTTCTCTTTTTTTTTCTAATTTAAGGCGCGTCAGCATCTATGGTCATTGGCGCCCGGAGGATTCTCAGTGCACTGCCGGCCTCCGGACAGTATTCTCTCCTTACAAACAACACTGCCCTTCACCGGACAGTGAGCTGCTGAGTCTCCTAGGAAGAAAAAGCTAAGGGTAGCACAGCTGGACTCGAACCCGGGTCCTCCGCGTGGGAGTCCAGTACACTAACCACTTAGCTATTCCCTTCGCCAAACTATTTCTGGATGTCAGAATAAGTGTCTTTTTGCTGTTAGACTGAAGATATACACAGTGATTGCCGAAGAATTTCTGAAGATAAAGAGCATCTCGGCAATGAAAAATGAATCTTAATGTTTACTTGTTTTGGAATACCTGTGACTTACGATAGAATACTGTTTGAAATAAGTAGCAAAACTGACTGCTGTCTTATATATATATATATATATATATCCATTCCTCACTTTAGCTAAGGGGCAGAGTTTGACGCACAATGTTTTTAGAGTTGACTGCTGTCATTCATATATTCAAATAGTTCCCCTTCCTTCTCTTTAGCTATGGCAAGAGTTTGATGTAGACTGACTATAGAATATTGTTTATAAAATTGCCTATTGTCTTTTGTATATATCGGAGCAATTTCCTCTCTCTTTTTACTTTCTCTTACTTCCGGTAAGACGAAGTATTGCGATCGTCCAGATTTTCGAAATTGAGTTTTCACTAAAATTACATGTTTTGGGGTCACCTGAATTAGAAAAAAATGTTTTTAGCGAATGGTCTGTATATATGTGTGTAAATAACATACCAGAATATCACATAACAGAATATCTCAAAAACAAAAAGTCACAGGAAGCACAAACTTGGTATTCCGATTAGACGCTACCACCGCATCACACACGAGGATTTCAGGCAAAATCCATCAACCGGAAGTACGACTTTACTGAATTTTTTTTTTTAGTTTTTCGTGATTTTCTTGAAAACGGCTCTAAAGGTTTTGTTTAAAATTCGTATACTATCTACACTCATGGACGGTGGCCCTGCTCAAGGGCCACTGTGGGCTCAATAAACACATTCATCGTATGGGCCTTGGTATAGACAATGGATAGTCTATGTTGGTTTGTTAGGAAGAGGAGGAAACGGTGTGAAGGGCTTGTGTGGCTAATGCTTCGCCTCAATGGTGAGGAGAGGCTGGCGCCTGCAAGCTTCACGCGGGGACCCCTCTCGGGACTCTTCAGTCTTATAAGCAGACAGGACTCGAGAGTGTGCTCCAAGTGCGTGTGCTCCTCGGACCACTCGCGGGTTCTCCCCTTGCAGCCACTAGGGACAGGGCTGGGGTGCCCTAGGTCTGGGTGCCCAGACTATTGATGGTCAAACATTGATGGATCAAATGTTTATTATGACGGAGTTGTGGCCACGAGGTAAAAATTAAAACAATAAAAACAATTTGGTTTTTCTTTTTGGTCAGATTCCTCTATTTCTTTGGATGATCTTGGTGAAAGATTTTCGTGAGAACAAATCATTAGCATCAAGCTTCTTATTTCGGAACCACATGCAAATCCGCTCTGGTAAAGTTCCATGCAATATAGTTGTAATAAAGTTGCGATTTCCCGCACAAGGGGTCTCTGTTGCATGTAGTTCATTGGGGAGGAGCAACCCGACGGATAGACCCATGGGAGTCGCAGTGGCGTAGGCTTGTAGCCATCCCCTCACAGACTCTAATCTAATCTAATCTAAAAACACCTTTCTCTTTTATTGAAACATTTCTCGGGATTTTTTAAGAATTCTGGGGGAACAATAGCGTCGTGCTATCCTCTAAAGACCACTTCAATGTAATATTATATGGTTTTACCTCCACCTATATAATACTAATGCACATTAGAAGCATTGATAAAAAGCCAAATTTGAAAAAAAAAATCTGTTTACCGGAAGTGCGATATTGCAGTAACAGGTGTCTCAGTTTTTGGCATTTTCTTGAAAACAGTTACAACGATTTCCTTTAAACTTGTAATTACAAACAGAAACGTATCAGTTTTATTTGAAATATTTTTCTGAAAAAAATAAAATTAAAGAGGGGTATTGGGAGTCTGTAAGTTAGTTTAAAATTAATATTGCACAAGCATTCTTAGTTTTGCCACAGAACGCTACACCCAAAGGCCTCTCAGTTGTACAATAAAATCCCCAATCATTTTTACGGTCAGCCCGATTAATTATTGTAACGTTGCAATTTTAAAGAAAATTGCTTGATTAAATTATACTAATTAGAGAAGAGAAAGTTGAATGAATGTTTCACATCAGAGTTGTTTTTAGCTAAAGGAGAGAGTTAACGTATAGCTTGTATTGGGAAATGCTAGCAGTTTCAACTCCACCTGGAGGAGGGATACGTCAGCTGTGTGAAAAATGTTATGAAGCAAAAATGTTCCATTCCATGCATTAGGTCCATTAAAACATTGAAATATTGTTAATTTTATTTTTGTTGTAGGCAATCAAATTTTGTAAACTCTATGCAAGTGGTGATACACTAAATAATGGCTGGAAGAAAGAACTCCCTGTTGGAGTATTCGATTATATAAATAATATATTAAAATACAAACAATATTTAAATTTATTTAATGAATTGAATGCTATTGATATATTTATAAGGTAATATTTGGTGATTGATTTATTTTTTTATCCAAAATAAATATGAGAATGAATTAATTACGAAATTGTTTACAGATGGCTGAGACTTAATAGCGTTTATGTGCAAAGTGGTTATGTGATAAATATAATTTATAGTTATGTCGTAAACTTCCCTGAGGAATCACTACGAGCAAACATTATTCCAAATTTGTTACAGTATATGTTTAAAAATCAGAAAAATGTGAGTTTTCGTTTTATTTATTCAAAACTTGAACCATCAAATTGAATAACTATGCATGGTATACACCTTGATAACTAACAGCAGACACTCACACAAATATATATAATAATAAGCTTTACGCATGCATAAGATTTCTAGTATGTATTAATGAGGAGGTTATAACTAGTGATTACAACTCCTTGTTTAATAAATTTCATTTATTCTTTTGCTGAACAGGACGTCTTGATTCAATGGGGGTCATCTTCAGCTAGTTTAGTCGATTTAGTTTATGTTAACTGTTGTTGGAAAAGAAATTGTAATTTCTTTTATTGTTAAAAGATCGTTAAACTATTTAACTTATAAGAACATGTAGACAGTATGTAAGAAGCTTATTTAAACAAGTGAGTGGCTTTATAAAACAATTAATTCACAAGTATAATACATTCTTAGCAGGGAAGTGGATTAGCTACTTCTACAGGTCTCTTGTGGCCTTTCTGCGGGTATCCCAGGCTGACAACATGAATAACACACTGACACTTCTGCTGTATTTATATGTTGTTGTTGCCTTCGACTACCTGCAGAAATGTGTGCAACTAACCCACCAGACTAACTCTAACTCACCTTCACAAACATTCGCTAATAGTTTTACATATTGAACACTTTACACATGACCTACATTCTATATGTACAAACAGTGACCCTAGCAGGACCCATAATAGATCTCTTTCAGGTAGCAGTAATTTGGCATCAACTGCAAATACTTGCAGCACTTCTTATCAATAACTAGAAAACTTATAAATTTTTCACAATTATCTTGTTTTGTAATAAATATTTCACGACATATATAAGATTGTAGATGCGATCTTCCAAACTTGAAAACCAAATATAATTGGTTAACTTGAAAATCAAATTTACTTAAGCAAAGAAAGAATGTTATCTTTTAACATTCATTTTAATGCGAAAAGAAAAGTATGCGAGTTTAGTATAGCTTGTCATAGAATTATAGTGACAAGGGTGGTATTTAATTGGAAAATTGCCAATGCTAACTTAATATTAAAACACTTAGTTGTTATATCGCCTTTTATGGCTAAAACTAATTTATATATTTCCTTTTTTTAAGTAATTCTTATTTATTCCTTTCTAGGTTTGCAATGGTATTTATCTAGGACGGAAGTATTGCGTAAGTCATGTTCATTATTATTACATTATGATTTAGAATAAGATTTGTCAACGAGTGTGGTAATTGGCGCCGGTAGCCTTCTCAGAGCGCTACCGGCATCCAGGCAGTGTTCCCTCGTTAGAACTGCCCATCATCGAACAATGAACCGTAGGGAGAGATGCACCTAATAAAACAAGATCAAAGGTCAGCACTACCTGGGCTTAAAGCTAGAACCTCCGAGTGCCAATCCAGCACTTTATCACACCAATCACGTGTTTCATTATTACTGTCAGTGCCGGCTCAAGGCGAGTGACGCAACCGCTTATCCCCCCACCTCACCTCCACTAATAAACAAGGAAGTACCAATATACTGACAAAGAATAAATAATAATTATAATGAACTATTTCTCTAAGGGCAGAAAAAGAGCATGTAGCTTTAACAGCTTGTTTCATAATATTTTACTGATACAGTTCATAATCCATCCAAAATTTTTTGTCACACACTCTTTTTGACACTATGTATATCTCATGTTCTTTACATTGTGTTGCATTACTTTTCTTTAAATAAATAATAATTAAACAAGATAATAATAATATTAATGATAAAGATTAATGATTATAATCTTGTTATTATAATAATATGATAACAAGATTATAATAAAGTATAATATTAAAAATATAGTCTGAATTAATTTTCAACGGGGCTCCGCGTGATTACTATTGTTGCTATATATTTTCTATAACTTCCTATCTGAAAATTAATTATTTTTTATGTCCTTTCTACAGGGTTTAGGTGATATTTGTCAGATTCTGAAATTTTTAATAAACCATACTCAACACGCGGTTGCTTCTTATCCATTTGAAAAAACTATCAAATTCTTGTTGCTAATGATGGAATACTGTGATAGTGATTGTATTTCTAAAGTTTTTGCTTACGAGCTAATATTTATAATTAGAGGTATGTAAGATAGTAATAACAAATATTTTTTAATATAATTTTATGAAAATTTAATTATTTTTAATTAGTTTAATGCAAGGTTCGATCATGAAATTGTGTTTTAAATTATAAATAAACGGTATAACAATAATTTTAAACTTAATAATTTACATATCACTTCTAAATATTACAACTTACTTTATAATCCAGGGTTTAGGTTACACAGCTCACCAGTGACCGTCCCCGTTACAACGTCAAATCAAAAAAAGCTGATGGGTGATAGGCATTAACCAATCAGACTGCAGTTCTAACGGTGAACTATGCAACATAACTCTGGCCTAGAACCCTTGAACAGCGGGCTTTCTCACAACGATCTTACAGATAATGTTAAGAACTATCCGGCACCAAATAACCATAGATGTTGACGCGCCTTAAATTAAATAATAATAAGAAAAAAAACTGCCCAGAACATTGATGGCAGTCTAATAGATACCTCCACTTGTATAATTTAATTTTTCAATATTTTTTGTCGGAAACGTTTGCGTGAGATGAGCGTTGGCGGTCAGCGGTTACTGAACAGAAAATCAAGTTAGAGCTTCCTTAATTATTTCCTTCACACAATCACACTTGCAGATAATCAGCTAAACATATTTTTTCATATTCATTATTTTACTACTTTTCTTAAACCATCAATTCATCCTTGTGAACGTCATCGACAACTTGAAATTTGTCTAAAAGTTAAATTGATTTTTATTTATTAAAACAGATATATATAAGAGTCCAACATTTGAAAAACAATCTGTAACAAATACATTTGACGATGTAATGAAATTGGCCAAATCAATTAAACAACAACTGGATATTATCAGTGATATTAAATATCGGATACAAAACTATCTACACGGAGGTTACAATTTTGAAGAAGATGGTGATGAAGAAGAAGAAGAAATTCTTCCATCATTTTTATCAGATAGTGAATTAGCTTATTCTTCCGAGGCCTCACCAGAATATGATTCATCCAGTTCGGTTAGTGTCCACTGCCTTGATGATTTTGACAATGTTTAATTGCAATTTCAAAATGGAACGCTATTGTATTTTTTGTTTTTAAGGAAAAAGCAGGAGAAAGCAACCATCAAACAGTAGAAGCAATCATTATTGCAAGTTCATCAAATGTTTATTATGACGGAGTTGGTGGCCACGAGGTAAAAATTAAAACAATAAAAACAATTTGTTTTTTCCATTTGATCAGATTCCTCTCTTTCTTGACATGATCTTGGTGAAAGATTTTCGTGAGTACAAATCATTAGCATCAAGGGAATCTCTTTCTTCATATTTCGGAACCACATGCAAATCCGGTCTGGTAAAGTTCCATACAATATAGTTGTAATAAAGTTGCGATCTCCAGCACAAGGGGTCTCGGTGGCATGTAATTCATTGGGGAGAAGCACCCGACGGATCCCTACAGCCATGCACTTAAATAATATACACTCTACAATACACTTAAATTACATACACTCTACCGTTAACTGGCAAGGACATACACAGTATATAAAGTAGGGCCTCCGTCCCTAGTTAATTAGCTTAAGCCAATGAGAAGGCAGGGATTAGCTCAGTGGTAGCTGAGCGCTGGTCTAGTAACGCGGAGGAGTCGTGTTCGAATCCAGCATGCTACCCTGCTCTCATCTCTCTGTCCGGAGATGGGCAGTGTTGTGTGTAGCTAGAGAGCATTGCTTGGAGGCCGGCAGTGCACTGAGAATGCTGTGGGAGGCACAATAGGTTTTTCAGGTCGCATTGCAATAGCTCCTTGTAAGAAACTTAAAAAAAGAAAAAAAAGTTGCGAATGTGAAATTTTTTAAGAATCAACAATCGGTCATAATAATTCAATTTCATTTAGATAACATACTACGTTTCGAACAAGCTTCTAAGCTTCGTCTTCTTCAAAATTTTCTGAACAACAGTCAATTTGAGAAATTATGTAAAATTTTATAAAGACAATTGTATAGAACAAAAAAAAAATCTTTTACGACTTTCTCTTACAGCAGTTACTGCAATTGGAAATTCACAGATGTTCTTTGAACTTTAAATTTGTACTTAGAGTTTAGTTGGCCATTTAATGGTGGTGGGGGTAGGTGTACATGATGATTAGTGCGGGTATTTATTTGTGCCTGAATATGATTCATTGTAGTCTATTAGACAGCACCTAGCTCATTACCAGTAACTTTTGAAATTTAAGAGATATTCTATTATAGTGATGGTATAATTGCAAATGCAAACAAAAAGTTTTGGGCCTTTTTTCGGAAAAAAACGTAAAGTAGCACTTCCGATTAACCGACTTTTCAATTTATGTACCTTAATATTATGAAAATGGTAGAAACCATATACTGTACCTATACTGAAGAGGCGCTTTAAAGGAAAAACTTAGAACCCTTCAAAAAGTCAGTTTTACTGGAAAAAAAGGTTGCAAATGTAAAGTCGCACTTTCGGTTGACGAATTTTGATCGAAACCTTGGTGTCTTCACATGCGGTCGATGTTAGTACTTTTTTTGAAATATTTTGTTCACACACATATATGTTTCTTTCATGCTCTGCCTACTTCAATACATGTATATTTGGCGGAAATCTCAATTTATAAAATTTGACACGATTGCAATATTTGATAAGTAGTAAGAGAAAGTAAAAAATTGATAAAAAAGTTATAGATGTAACATAATCATTGAAGAAAAGGAGAAACAAAACTAAAATTGGCTAGTCTAATTGACTAACTACATTAACATCATCCCTGCAACAAATGCAGAATGGAGGTAAATGCAAGGTTATAATAACGTAGTGATCGAATTCCATGAACGACTGTAACACCAATATAATTGGCGAGAGATTGTTTGTGTCCGTCGAATGATAATTTAATCTTATATAATTTCTCAAAGTGAAACTATTTGTTACATACTGCAGAAGAACGCAATAAATTTTTGTGCCGAACGATGGGTGTTCTTAAGACTTCCTAAATACTATAAATATCTTGAAAACGGTCGAGAATTTTTTAGGTATTTGAGAACAAAAATTCAAACGATATGCTTAGAATACGTTTTTCCACCCCCACCCCTCGTAGCCCCTCACTGCCACCTCTTAACTCAATGTTCATACCTTCTTATTATGAGAAAACTTTTTCATGTGAGGAAATTCGTTTGGTTTTTAATCTATAATTAAACCAAATAGATGGCCTGTCAAAAAACGTATTCTACGTTAAATCATAATAACAATAAAAATAGGATTTAAGGTTATATTGAAACGAGATTCCTCTGATAACCTTCTTAAACCATTTTACCAATACTGACTAGATCTCGTTTAAGAACGCTAAAATATCAGTGCTCTATCGGTTTCTTAATTCTAGTAAGATCGTACGTTACCTTATGGAAATTCATGCTTAGCGCTCGCCTCGGAAACCGTAACATTTGTTGAAATTTTCAACGGAAGTGCGTTGCAGCAAAATTAATCTTTCAACGTAATCATCTTCCGACGTAACTTGCGTTAAAAAAATAAGCGCTTTGTTCTATATATCATTTGAACTGCAAATTCATGCTAACTAAAATGTTAAAAGTAAACTAATCCTACGTAAGTTATCAGGCTTCCCACAAACTATTTCTTAAGAAATATATGTTTATGCAATAATAAATTTAAAAAATACAAAAAAACTTGTTTTGCAGGAGATAGTTAAAGAAAATCAATTGCAAGATGAAGAAATTCAAACTATTTCCTCACCAGATTATGACAGTGATTCAATCGAAATGATGAGCGTGCAGGTAAGTACTAAAATTCTAGTTATTCTGGTGATTTAACAGTCTGATACGTAACAGTGGCCGGTGATGAATAGGTAAATAGTGCGCTTTATTTACTACGAAACAGAAAGGAGAGATAATGAAAGGGAGAATTTCGTGGTGGGCTCGAAGAGCGATATTGGTTGTGTAATGATGTATGCAGCTAATTAAAATTCTAGCGTTCTAGCACAGTCGTTTAGCTAGATTGGTTAGCTTGAATAAAACTCTCTCGCCTATAAAAAAGGCTTCTTCACAAAGAGCTGAGTGTAGCAGTTGATTACTACTGGGAAATTATTGCTTGTACACAAACTCTTTGCAAATTATGTTTAGATGTAGGATAAAATTGTTAGTATAATGGGGTTGTTGAAGGATAGAAATGGTCTGGTTCAAATGAATTAACTAAATATGGTTAACAATCTATAATATAATAAGTGACACTGACTGCCTGAACTTTACACTTGAAATGATGGAGTATGATAGAGTGGAAAAGGGGTAATGACACGTGGTGATGAACTCAGTAGTATGAACTGTTCTTATCTGTCCCCCTTCGCTGTATTTATGTGGTTTCTCCCAGTCCGAGAGAGTGGTCCTGTCATTTTGTCTCTTTCTCTCTCTATGCTATTACACATCCCCTCTCCTGAAGAAATTTTTCATATGTAAAAAATTTGAGCATGCTGGTGAGGGTATGTGTGTAGCTCGTCTGGTTTGGCTACGAGTTTGTTGCAGTTAGCCTGGGTTGTTGAAACTAGCTAAGTTAATGGAGACTGGCTTTTGATGCAGAAAGCTAGTGATGATGCTGTTTCAAGCTAGCCAGTGATGTTGAAAGCTAGCTATGATGATGAAAACTAGCTTATGTTGTAGCAGCTGGTGATGGCCTTCTTGAGAGCTAGCTAAGGATGGTGAAGCTACGGATGGTGATGTTGCAAGCTAGAGATGGTGATGTAGCGATAATGATGTCTTCTTGTGTCAAGGAGAGAGAGGAACAGGATGAATTTATGAGTCCAGGCAGTCAGTGTCACTTATCATATTATACAGTGTTAACCATATTTAGTTAAATCATTTGAACCAGACCATTTCTCTCGTTCAACAATCCCATTATTTGAACCAGACTACTTCTATCCTTCAACAACACTATTATATTAGTAAGGTCTAGAATGCTCTTTCCTAGTTCCTGATTGATCTCTGAATGTTGTTTTAGACTTCTTCGAATGTTATTACTAACCTTGATATGTTGGTTTTAGACTTCTTGAAAGAGATTTCAAACAGTCTTGAGTTTTAAAATTAGCGAGCTTAATTGACTGGGAAACCTATTCTTTAAAATTGCAATTCGGTTTTCTTCATACTGAATCATAGTGATGCACACTTTTTTGCAAAATTAACTATTTTTCTGAATATTGCAAAACAAAATTAAATAAAAAATATATAGTAAAATCTCATTTCCGGTTGAGGGACTTTGAATGAAACCTTCAGGCCAGATAAGCAACGGAATATCAAGTTTGAACTTACTCTGACTTTTTTCCTGAGAGATATTTCATTCACCCGCACACATTCAGAGTATTCGCTGAAAAATTTTATTCGTATTCAAGGGACCTCAAAGCATAAGCATAGTATGTATATGTAAAATAGTATCTATTATACGAAAAATCGATTTCAGTTCAAATGTGATCATCTATTCAAAAATCGCCACCATCTCTAATAAGTAAGGTTTCGTCCTGAAAAGCCGCAAGCAAAAGTGCAACTACATTGAATAGTTTCTCCAGTTTTCCATGCTTTTCTCGAAAATGGGTACACAACAGATTTTCTCTAAACGTGACATGTTAAACTATGCAGGTTTTTTTCCTTTAACATTTTCCCCCCCAAAAATTATTTTTGTGAGGATTTACTAAGCTTCTCTTTGGATTAGATTTCTAGAACTTGTGTGTTCTGAAGATTTCAAGGTGTCAGGTTTGATGAAAGCGCTTCATGCGGACTGCAATGTAATACATTCAAATATTCTGTACGCGCTAACATGTACAGTCAACACTACACGTACTTCTGTTAATGGCGACACATTTTTAGCAAAATTCAAAGATTGAAGAAAATTTGTCAATTATAATTTGTTTTAATGTAATAAGGGGTCTTTATGTTTTGTTTCACAGTAAATTTTTGTATAAAGCTTTTTTGTAAATAATCGTTTTAGGAATCAGAAGGTGATGAAGCAACCAGAATGGATTTATCTCCCATTGATGATGAATGTATACTATTTCCGAATGGAGATCAACCGATGGAATTGATTGATAGAGTAGTAAAGTCTAATTTTTGGCCAGTTAATCATAAGGTACTTTGTGTGAACTTTAGGTTAATCGACCTAAAGTGAGAAACCACACTTTTTTTTATTTTATTTTTTTTTTTTACGCAACCGCAATGGCAAATATTTCCTGTCCAGTACACAAACAAACACTCATTCCACCAACATATTCCTGTTCTGAACACACACACGCACCCACCAATACAAGCTTAACGATATACAAAATAAATCATAAGAAAATTTGTTCAGGAAAATAATGCGGAATTCGATGAAGAATTTAATAGAGATGGTGATGACTCGATGAGCACAGATGAGGACAATTGGTATTATGATGAATTAAAACAGGTAAAGTTATTTTATTATCTTATTATTTTATTTTTCCCCAAGATGGCTCCCTATTCCTTAAAAAGACCTAAATTTCATTTCCGAATCCTGAGAGAAAATCCTATAAATAATCACTAATATCCTATTTCTATAGGTATCATTTTCTAAAATTACTGGGTTTCTTAGATTTGACGCTTGTGAACAATAATGCCGCCACAATTAATGCTATCACAGATTTTTTGCCAAAAATATTTAAGCGTTCAAAGCCCATAAATCTTACTAAGTGACGTGATATCAGTAAAAACTAACTCATCGACTTCATTAACAGCTTTTATAAAATAATTATTTAATGTTTACGATACACGAACTAGTTCATGAACTAGGAATGTTAGTAGACATTTACTAAGAGAGGGAGAGGGTGCGACAAAAAAGCGCTGGAAGATGAAACTTGCGGACTTGCTATAGAAAACTTAAATGATTATGGCGCATAAATATACTGATGCTTTTTATATCGGCAGATTCCATTCTCTTCCTACGTTTCTTACTGCTTGAAGTGGAAAGTCTGGTTTCCCGCGTAACGCTACTTTGGAGTAGAAGAGCTCCAGCTATCAGCTGCTACCAGTGCGGGTAATGTGAAATATTTGTCATGATAGATACGCCACACATTTCTAAAAACTGAGAACTGGCTTTCCCCCGCCACCAACCGGGAGTTATTAGACATTCCCCTACAAACAGTGAGCTTGTAATGGTATCCCTATCAGACAAAGAGAAGACAACGTTCCAGTATAAAAGCAGAAATATTTTTGCCGCATAATCAGCGCCAGTTTTTTATAGCAAGTCTACAAGAGTGCAATTACCACTACTATTCTGACGCTTCGTCGCTTTTATTGACACTCTCTCTCTCTCTCTTTCTCTTTCTCTTTCGTCTTTAGTAAAAGTCTTTATGCAGCTCATGTATTATATAATTAAATAATTATAAAACTAACATGTGGTAGAAATAGGTGGAAATTGCCACAGTCGATCAATCGATCAATAGAAAACACTGCTATGGTTTACCATTATACTACAATATCACAGCCACCACTACATTACTACGACACTAGCACGCAACCTCAACACTCAACAAATACTACTATTACGGTTGACATAGTACTAAACTATCATCTGTCAACGCTGTGTTTTGATAAGAAGTTTCTTTGGACCATGAATTCTCCCACCAAGTCCTCAGTTATTTAACCAACTGTACATGGGTTAAAGGCAAAAAAAAAAGAAGCCAAGAAATACTTTCCTGAACAATCCATGAAGGATTAAAGGTTTTAGAATGGAAATAGTTTTTATTTTTAGAAGTGGTGTTTGGTCAGAAATTGAAGCCCCAATTCCCGTATAATTCCGGCCTTGTATATAAGACCCGCTATCTAACAGAAGCACCTCATTTTTAGCCCTCACGAGAATTGAACTCTGATCGCTCGTGGCCCAAAGCAACACGCGCTTTAAGGGACAGTTTTTTTTTTTTACAAATTAAATTATCAGTAAAAATGTATAAAACTCTAATTATTATTATTATTCAAAATATTTAAATTTGAATTTATTTTCAGTAAAAAAACTAATCAAGATTATTGGGCCAGTTTTAAAACAATAATTGACTAACTAAAAAAAAAAAAAAAAATTGTGTATTTTATTAAAGATAAAAAAGAAAATAAACACCTCATTTCATAAAAAAAGAAAAACAAAACGGAAGAACACAATATCAAAAAAGCCGTGAAGCCAGCCTTAATTTATTTTATACTCAAGTGGGGGTATTCATTTATTACCATTGACACTTCCAAAGAAAAATTTCAATGGAGAGATTTTCCATACATTGAATGGGGTAGCATAGCAGATTTAGGGATCTATTAATGTGAAATATGAAAATTTCTATAATTATTTCTTTTTGGAGATAAAAGTGTAAAAAAAAAAATAATAAAATTTTATGTTTTCATTTTTATTATTGTTTTATTGCAGGAACTACTAGAAAAAATTCGCAGCATAAATACTAGTATTAAATTAGGAATTAATTAATAGACTGTCAAAAGTTTTTGTGATTTTTTATTTAATTTTTTAATTCTGGTTCCTCTTTATTTCAATTTCTTGATTGAATAAAACTATTTATTTTAATTATATTTTAGAACATAAATCATTTATAATGTAGGTTTTATTTCACTTATAAATAGCGCATACGAGATTGGAAGGTGTATTTCGAAAAAATCATCAATTTATAAGAGACTCGTGAGCTCTACCAGATATGTTTTCAGATATGATAACTACTTGTTGTTGCGGTGGAGAGTGGATCAACGCATGCGCCTTCCAGTCATTTATGTTTATATGTAGGTAACTCACAATTTAAGTTACTGTGTAGGTGAATTACTGTGATTAAATAAACCGGTTTTATTGGCGATTTTTATTAATTTGTTTTTATTTTTGTTAAAAATATCTTGTGTTTTGTTTAAGTCGTTACTATATTCGAATTTGTTTATCTCAATTTTGTTACCTGCAGTAACCTTTAATTGGCGGCATTTCTGTTATTAAAATAAAATAAAAAGAACAAAACAATATTTAACCCTTTTTTTATCACTCAATATCCAATTTTGGTCAATCCAATTCATTAATCATTTACAAATCTGGAAACTTGTCTTAAAACAGGCCAAGTTAATGCACCAACATCGAGTGTTAAATGTATGAATATGTGGATGGATCCGCGATGCTAGATAACATCTGGTATTTTATCCGTCGTAGCATGCATATTTACAAAATACAAATTATTTGCATGATGCTTTTAAATTCTCCTACCGTGCCTTATTCTTAACAAATGTCACCTTATCTCTCTAAACATATTCTTACTATAATTTAAACATAAATTAATATCATTTAAAAACAAGCATGATAAATATAAACGAAGACATTTGATTTCCTCTAATATTTATTATAACTCTTCTCCAATTTGCCGTTTCATATTACATATTACATACCTTCTTACATATTAATTTACTTACATGTTTTCTTGTATTAACCCTGCTTGTATTTCACATTTATGTATTACTTGTACAAGCTTTTGACTGTCCATAAACTTCGCACTGCCTTCCTTCAAACGTAAAGTACAGTATACTCCTGAAATAACTTATCGCCCCCTAATGAAAATAACTTGATAAGACACTGAGCATAGTTTACAACACTATTAAAAATTTATTTATGGAGTATTCTGCAAAACAGAAAACAAATTTATTATACACTATTTTTCTAATGTCTGATCATAACTTACAATAATTCCATTTTGCCATTAATCACATACACATAGTAACATAACCTTATAACTTCCCCACATAATTATATACAACCAACAAGTGTGAGTAACAAGTACCAGAAACTTACGTTGAAGTGAACTCCCTATACGAACTTGGTGAATTTGCTCTGACGAGGGATGAAAATCCGAAACCGGTCAGGAAGAAAATGAATATACATGCTACGACGGATAAAATACCAGATATTAAATGTATATTAAGCTTTATGGAAAAATTTGGAACTTCTTAAATCTGATGTCACAAATACAGTATTTCAAATATTTTTCTTTTTTTTTTGGTGCCTTGGTAAAATGGTGAGTTAAGTGCATAATATAATTTAATGGTTCAAAATTGAAGAGGTTGGAGATATTTTACCGATGAAAGAATGTTGATAAAGCATTGCTAATAAGATAGTGTAGCTTTTCTCTTATAGCTGTAAGAGAGATATTGCGATCTTGTTAAATTTTCGAACCCAAGCACGGAAGGATATTGTAACGCCGCCTGGTGCCATCTAGGAGAGAAGACAGGTACCTAAGGTTCTCTTAGTGGCTGCAGGAAGCGCTGGCATAATCTAGATTTGACTGGAATAATTGAGAAGATTCTGGAAGGTTCGCTACCGGTATAAATAGAGGGACCACAGAGAGTTGAGAGAGTTCCCAGTTACAAACGAAGTTATTAGTTTGTGAAAAGTGAACAAAGTGAACTTTTGTGGTTTAAAGTGTGAAATAATTATTATTAAGCGTTGTATTTAGTAATTTATTGTGTATAGCAATAAATTGGTGTTTTCTTTATTGAAGTTTAGAGTATTTTATCTACACGAACCCACTTAAAACTAGTTGCAGTAGCTAGTTTAGAAAGAAAAACGTTACAATATAAATACATATTTTGAAGCAATACAATTTTTTGAGGTGCCTATTAAAAAAAAAAAAAAAAAATAATCAAAATTGATGGTTGGCAGGGCCAAAGAAAATACTTTTCAAGTTTAAAATATCGAGGTTCGGTCACTTTTAGTATCCTTCTTCAAGAAGTACACGAGGAAACAAGAAAATTATTAGTAAGTAATAAGAAGTAACTAACAGTTGAAATGTAAACAAGGGGTGGCATTACATGGAAGGAAAATAAAAAGAATTTTAAGACATACTCTCTACAATTACAAATGTAAAAACAAAGAAAATCTTGGGTGTAACACTCACACAGCTTTCTCTTACTCCTACTAATACAGTTATGTATAAAATGACAAATTCCATCATATTTTGCTCATATGTTCTAACATAAATATACAGGTGGTGGCGTTAGTGGTGGGGGGGCGGTGCCAACCTGCTAACAAAGGCAGGAAGACAATAGTTAATTAAGTCACCATTATTATAAAGTAATTACCTTTCATTTAGTCACTCCACAATGATTTTCAGAGAAAGAATAATGTAGGTGGGTGGATGGGAATTTTACTAGTAGATTTTTTTTAAGCTTAAGGAACTTCCTGGACATGATCATTGTACAGCAGCTGCAGGAAATCGTCTAAAGGTAGTTCAAAGTTAAAGTTAGACGTCGTTATCTATGTTTTAGGACAAGATACCTGAATGTGATTACATTGCCATCAACTGGAAGTCTCCTGTAGGAAGCCCCAAAAATATTAATGTTAATAAATTTTCTTAGAAAAATAAGCCTGATAGGTTTCGTTTATATATTGTAACGTTTTTCCCTAAACTAGGTACTGCAACTAGTTTCCAAGTGGGTTCGTTTAAATAAAACACTCTGAACTTCAATAACAAAAGTTCTCTTAGTTAACTTTTTATTTACTTCTCACAAACGCACCTCCGTTTGTAACAAGACTCACTCTAGACTGACTTCACTCGAGCTGTTGTTCACTATTTATATCGGTGGAGAAGGGTCTGGAAGCTTCTAAAACAATCCAGAAAGAGCTAGAGCGCTCCACTAGCGCTTTCTAGCGGCCTTTAGGAGAACGTGAGGTACTTGCTTTCTCTCCTAGATGGCACCAGTGGCTGCGTTACAATATGTATATATAATCTGTACCTCAGAGGTCAACTATCGTAACTGCAAAATTTTCGAAAATGAGTTTTTTATAGTAACTGTATAGTCGACTTGGAAATATTATCGTGGCAAAATATCGTAACTCTATCTTAACGTATAAGGAAGTTAGCCAATAAGAAAATATCGTATGTGCATCACTTTCACGAAGTCAACGATATTAAAGTCTCTTACGATTGTTTACCTCTAAGAGTTTGTATCACATCATACGTTTATTTACCTTTAGCAGACTGGCGACACTGTTTATGTTATTTGACAGACTGTTACAATAATAAATAATTATTTTTGACTGTGGTTATAAACTGCAGGACAAAAGTATTGCATAAAATTTCACGGTATTATAATTTGAAATTGAAAGGTATTTTCGTATTTTTTTTTTAAGGATTCATGTTGTTGAACTCTGATCCAAAGGAAAAAAGAACAACGACCAAAAATTTAAGGAAAACCTGGTTTTATTACACAGAATAAAAAATAAAGCTCAAAACAAAACAAAACAAAAATCTGTAAAATTCAAAATTGAAATGGTTCTTATTTATTATCACTTCTTCATTTTTTCAACAGTATTTAGTGATTCTCTTGCTCTGCTCTGATAACTGCAGCAAGTCTCCTTGGCATTGAAGGATTAGATTTTGGATAACCTTTTGAGAAATCTCATTCCATTCTTCAATAACTACCGTACGTAGTTCCCTGAGAGTGCTAGGACCAATCAGGCGAAGTCTGAGCCGTCTTCCAATTGTGTCCCAAAGGTGTTCTAATTTAGGTCTGAACTTCCCGGTGGAGAAACCAAACGTCGAATCCCAACATCCTGTAGGTACTCAAGGACAACTCGAGCAGTGTGACATCTGGCATCTGTCCTGTATAATTAGAAAATCATCACCGACTCTTTCAGAAATTGGCACAACATATCGCTGAAGAACCTCTTCAAGGTACTTCCGGGCATTTAGCGTCCCATTTTCCACGATATGTAACTGTGTAGGTCCGTCAAAACTTATGCCTCCCCAAATCATAACACCGCCTCCACTAAAAGCCACTCTTGGAGAAATGTTAGCCTCTGCATATCTCTCACCTTGACGCCTCCAAACTCTCATCCTTCCATCTGGAAAATGTAGGGTGAATCTCGACTCATCTGTGAATAAAACACGTCTCCAGTCCTCTGTTGCCCAATTGACATGTTCTCGTGAATATTGCAATCTGGCGACTCTAAGTGCTCTTTGGGGAAAAGGGCCAGTAGCAGCTATCCTGGAAGCTAAGTTTGCTTCATTTAACCTTCTTCTGACTGTCCTACTTGAAATATGGACATTACGGCCATCAGCGATCAAGTGACGTAATTGATTGCCAGTGACGAACCTGTACCTTCAGATGAATAAATCTCTCATCTGTCCGAGTTGTACTTCTGAGACGGCCCGTGGCAGGTCTTTGGGAGTATCTCCCAGTTTCCCTGTAGCGCATTAACATTCTTGAAACAGTGGATTGGTTCATTCCTAGTCTCTGAGCAATAATTGACTACGAGCCCTTCTTCATGCAATGTTACCACACGAACTGCTATTTCTTCAGAATTAATTTCCTTGACATTGGCCTTTAATGTTTTAAAAAATTAAAAAATATTAAAAAAAAAAAAACTGATAACAAAAATACTAAAGAAAACTTTGTAAGAGAGAGGAATTACTCAGAGGCAATGAAATGATGTACAGGGATGATTTGTGTTTACAAAGTATGGACGGATTATTCGTTATAAATACATAAACAAATTAGTTTTATCTTGTTCTCCATTGGTCAGAGTTTTTTAAAATGAATCCATAAAAAAACAAACGAAAAACAAATGTATTATCATGAAAGAAAACATCTGGAAATTTTATGCAATACTTTAGTCCAGCAGCTTAGTTGGCATCAACATTTTGATTTGACTTGATAATCTCTTGATTAAAATCGTTTTAATTAATAAATTCACGTGGATTTTTTATATATTTTTATATTTATACAGTGATATTTTTATTTGAAAGTTATTAGCTGTTTTTCATGGAAGCTCTTAATCGGTGCTGTATGTTGGTAGAAAAGGCTCTATCAATAAACATTGCAACAATAATTAATGTAAATATTCTGAATAATGTAACTATTTCTACCTAATAATGTAACAAAAGCTATTGGTGTTTATGTGTTTTGTTCATGGACATTAAAATTTTATTTTAAATTTTGTTTTAAACAATAGGCGAAGCTGTAGATCATAAAGACAGTCCAGCTGTTGATGAAATTTTGCCTTGTACGACAACACGGATGATTTTGATGATCTTTTGGGAAATGATTCCGACAATAATCCCAAATATTGCCCAGAGAGTGAGCCTGACAGTGAAGCTTTGAGTGACAAGGAAACACCAACTGCTTTCAGATATGGTGAAACGTTTGAGAATCACCACGCAAAAAATCAAAGAAATGAAACTGATCAATTACCGAATACGACTGAAGATGCGGTGACAATACATAGAAGTCGAAAGCGTCAGCGTAAAGAGTCGTGTTGGAAATGCAATATTAGAAAGAAAAAAAAGGATGCTTGCCAGGCATATATTTCCAAAAATGGTAAAGTTGTAAAATCAAAATTTTTGAAGCCACCATGCCCTGCATTCTGCAAGAAAAAACTATAATGACAGAACAGGATAGAACTGCTATTTTTCATAACTTTTGGGCAGAAGGACAGACAGTCGACTTCAAACGTTTATATGTGGCTAATTGTGTGATTAGAAAGAATGTTAGTAGGAGACAGGCTTGCGAAGGTGATCAAAAACGTAAGTGGTCCTTTGCAATTAATGATAGCAAAATTCAAGTATGCAAAACTTATTTTTTAAAAACCTTATGTATTTCCGAGATGTTTGTGAAAACCGCTCTTGACTAAAAACAGGTAGGTGATATTGTTTCCTGCGACAAAAGAGGTAGGAAACAACCGGCAAATTAGTCAAGTGAAGAAGTCAAAGAAGGTATTCGTAGCCTTATAAATTCGTTTCCTGCAGTAGAAAGTCATTACAGTAGGGAAAGAACAAAGAAAAAGTATTTAGGTAATGAGCTAAATATATCTAAAATGTACAATTTATATCTTGAGAATTGTAAAAAGAATAATGTGGAACAGAGTCTTATCGCAAAAGAATGGCTCTATTCTCATATTTTTAATACAAAATTTAATTTGTCATTCAAACAACCACATAGCAACACATGCGTTTTATGTGACGAGTTTCAGATAAAGCTTAAATGCAGTAGTAACACATCATCATCAGATTTTATTCAGATCAAACAAAACTACGATATACATTTGGATGAAGCAAAACGAAGATATGAAATTAAGAAGAATGATAAAATAATTTCGAAGGAATGCCCACAGAAGAAGAAAACCATTATGATAGGCTTGCAGAAATGTTTGCCGACACCTTACCTGACTAATTCACAGGCTTTCTATTTACGGAAACTATGGACGTTAAATTTAACAATTTTTGATGCAACACTAGATAAAAGTTATTGTGCCATGTGGGACGAGACCGTAGGAGGCCGTGGAGGATGTGAGATTGCATCATGCATCTTGAAATGGGCAGTGGATATCTTAATTGGTACAGAGATTGAGGAACTGATAATTTGGACAGACAACTGCTCTGGGCAAAATAGGAATTTTGTAATTATGACGTGTTATTTTTGTTTACTTAAGTGCATTCCAACACTTAAGGTTTATAACATATAAATTTCTTCTTAAGGGCCACACATATATGGAAGTCGATTTGGTGCATTCCATAATCGAAAGAGCAAAGCGAAAAATACCAAATGATATGAAATTAGTAATCCCATGGGACTGGCAGCAATTTCTAAGGCAATGTAAGTTTAAGGAATTAGTAAATGTGTATGATATGGGATTAGAAGATTTTAAAAACTTTAAAATTTTATTCAATAACAGTAATGCCCCTTTAGTCAAGAGAAAGCAAGGAACCGAAAGACAAAATTTTTATATATCTGAGATGGTTGAACTTCAAGTTCGAGCAACAGATTTTGGGGTACTATTCTACAAATCATCATTTGAAAATGAATATCAAATGGTTTAAATCGGTCATCACGAAGGGTAATTGAAACTTGACCCTCGATATTGCCACCTATTCGATCTAGCCTGAAGGCTATTAATACTTTAAAATATAAAGATTTGCAGACGTCTCTGAAGCGGGTACCACCATCGCTGCATCACTTTTATAAGAACATTCCACATGATAGTAGAGTCGAGGATTATCCAGACGACCAGGACTCCGATTAAAACTTTTATTATAATAATTGTGTGAATTAAACTAATAACAATATATGTAAATATTAGATTAATTTAATTGTTTTCACTTATTTTTTATTACAATCCTTTTATCATATCTAAAAATTATCATTTAGCTGCTGATGCTAGGTACAAGGTAAACAATCGTAAGTGCATTTACACCAAATAATTACAATAAAACAAAATTAAGGTATTTATTATAATTAAACTAGTTATATAAACCATTTTTCAAGGAGAAATTAGTATTAGATAGGTAAGTTTACTAAATACAATAGATAGCGCTACTCCTAAATCTTTAAATGGCTGTCCTGTAAAATTGGCCAACTGCTAGTTACGATAGTTGACCTCTGAGGTACAGTATGTATTATTTGTACAGATTTGTATTATTTGATATGTATTTTATTACTTTATTTCTTGGGCATGTGAAAAATTGGAGCTCTGTAAAACTTTTACTTTCGGAAGTTCAAATAAAGAATGGTTTGATCATGAACGTGTTGAGCAAAAAATTAAACTTAAATTGTTATTAAAAAATTTAAAGTTGACTAGTAATAAACATTCAGGTAATAATAATTATTTAATTGAAAAGAAAAAATATCTGCAGCTAATAAAAACTAAGAAAAAATTGCACAACGCTTTGTTGGTACAGAGTTTAATGATTTTAAGGATAGTCAAGTATTTTGGCAAACCATAAATAAATATCGTAAAAAAAAGAAGTAATCTTTCTCCAATTGTTACTTGTGAACAATGGGAATCCTACTATAATGAGATATATCCACGTAGAATATTGGACAATCAGCTGTTTATTGATGTGGTGAATCCGTTCTTTGATCTTCCTATAAATTCGAACGAATTATATTTGGTATTGAATAATTGCAAGTATGGCAAAGCTGCTGGAGTGGATAATATATCTAATGAATTTTATAAATACTTGCCGCAAAATTGGCTATTATATATTGAAACAATGTTTAATAAAATTTTGTTAGATGAGCAGATTCCTTCTTCTTGGTCTAGCATTATTGGTTTCAACTTACATAAGAAAGGAGACAAGTCTACTTTAACAAATTATAGATTAATTGCTCTAGCTAACACCTTATTAAAAATATTTACTTTAGTTATTTCAAATAGGAGAATAATTTGGTCTGAAACAGTAGGAGCAACACCTGACTGCCAGAATGGTTTTCGGGCTGGTCGGGGATGTGTGGATAATATTTTTGTCTTACCTCTCTAATACAATTTAAACTTTCTCGTCCTGGTGGTGAACTTTTCTGTGTGTTTGTGGACTTTAAGACGGCCTTCGATTCTGTGAACCACAGTCTACTTTGGTTTAAATTGTTCCAAATCGGAATTACTGGCAAAATTATTAGAATTTTAAGAAGGCAGTACGATAATGCTGTATTGCAAGTTAGAGTAGGATCTAGATTATCGGAGTGATAGAGGTCACAGAGGGTGTTCTGCAGGGTGAGTCATTGAGTCCTTTGTTATTCAACTTATTTATTTGTAATATTGAAATTTATTTTAGAGACAGGGGATTATTCGGCATACCCGTGGGATCTAGCGCAGATATTCTAATGCTGTTATATGCGGATGACCTGATAATTTTTGGGGATTCTTTTCTGGATATTCGTTCAAAATTAAATTGCCTGGAATCTTATTGTAAAGAGAATTACCTAACCGTAAATACCAATAAAACAAAAATTATAAGATTTTCTAAATCTTTTAAGAAGAAGGTTAGAAATTTATATTTTAATGATGTGTTGTTAGAACAAGTCTGCATATAATTATTTGGGTGTCCTGTTTTCTACTTCCGGTATTTTTTAAAAGCAGCTGAAAGTGCTGTTTCTAAGGCCAATTCGGCTATTGGTACAGTGCTGAATATCTGTGCTGCCTCCAAATTAAATAGTTGGGATTCAAGAGTCAAGCTTAATGAAGCCATTGCAATGAGTCTGTTGCTGTATAGCGCACATATCTGGGGACTCAGATGCTCTGATATTTTGGATGCAAGTAGTTTGAATTTTTGTAAACGTTTACTTGGACTGCCGCGGTCCATACCGAATTTTGCTGTGCGTCTAGAAGCTGGAGTTGTACACATTAGTTATATTGTATTGAAGTTGGTTGCAAATTGGATTTGTAAATTAAAAATTATGTCTCCTAATCGATACCCTTTACTATGCTTTCTAAAATTGATGGATCTAAATCGTAATGCTGTAAATGTTAAGTTTAATTGGATTTCGCAGTTAAGTAATACTTTTCTTCTATAAATCTTTCAGATTTATTACTCGTATATACCGATGATATTATTAATTTGAAAAAACAATTAAAATTATCTTTAATAAACTATAAAAAATTTATTAAAGAGACTGACTTAAAAAAACTTTACAGTTCTAATTTTAGTTTAATATATTCTGCAATAGTACTTGAAGATCAAGAACCACAAAACTACTTGAGGTTTAATATTCCTATTAAATTTATACGTCTGTTATCCCAATTACGTCTGTCCTCAAAGTATGTATTGAAAATAACTACAGGTAGAATTACATATACAATAAACCCTAGAAAATTGTGCACATTGTGTAATTCTTATTAATTTGAGGATGTACCCCATATTTTGTTGCATTGTCCAGTATATCTACCACTTCGTTCTGAATATTTAGACTTCTTAAAGGATATAGATTATTTTAATTTTCCTTTATTATTTCATAATATTAGTATTGTAAACGTAAAAAAATTATTTTATTGTATGGAAAGTGTAATGAAATTGAGGGCATTTATTTTAAATAAATAATATGGTATTCTGATGAACTATGCAAACTCTGATAGAAAGCAATTAATGCATTTATTTAGTTCGATCATCTACAGAAGTATATGATTTTTGTTTCATTTGGTTATTTTACTTATAAAAATTCTATAAGTATAAATTATAATTATTACTATTCATAAGGTACTTAAGTTCTTTTAATTGTATTTTGATTTGTTCAGCAACTCCTTTGTATAGGGCTATGCCCATGTAACAAATAAATTGAATTGAATTGAATTAATTTCTTTCTTTTTATTATTATTATTATTATTAATATTATTATTTGTATTCATATTTGCACTAGAAAAAGAGAGAGTATATACATATATATATATATATATATATATGAAGTTTGCATTCCAAGTTTAAACAAAGCATTGTAGCCATTTTGGCGATAATCATAATAAACTGAAAAATAAATAAAACAAAGGGTTTATTCTTATCTATTCTACAAAGGTTGGCCAATAATTATTAACTTTTCTGTCGCTTCCAGGAATGTCATCAAGAATGATTATCAAGCTGAGTGCTTAGCAACTGAACATAGTTGAGCAGCCCCATTTTATGTTTTTATAAAGTGCATTTTCTTCTATTGGTTGACACCTTTTTGGACTTAAACTCGTAAGACATATGAAGGTGGTATCTAAACGGAGATATCTATTTTGAGATATTTTCTTTTCTCTTTCTGTCTCACACACACGCAACAACCAGAGGGTGAAAAAGAAGACAGATATGATTAGCTTAAAACTCTTTTTTCTCTCTCATATTCAAGGGCTTAAAAAAAAAACAACATCCAATTAGTAATTATCCAATAGTTTTCGAAAAGGAAAATGAATCATACATGGTCTGAGGTCAAATGTGGAATAAAACTGGTAAATATTATGTTGTGCGAGCACCAATGCCGAATATTTGCCATGAAAATTCCTGCAGGTATCATTATTATATTTGTCAAATGATTTCAGTGAATCCTGCATAAGGTCATCGGATTTATGCGAAACAAAAATCGTTGTTGCGTCGTTGTAAAAGGCCATGCAAAACTATTTTACAATATTGCTTAGGCGCTCGGAAGAATTTTATTTAACCTAGGTAAGCCGTAGAAGGACATTAAAACTCTGAAATTTTTCATAATTTGATTAAAAAAATACAAGAAATTGTAAATTATATCTTACCATCCAAAATAAAGACTTGTTCGCAAAACTTGAATACTCATCTATAGTAGATAGTACACTGAATATTAGGCACACCAGCACAACCATGAATCTGTAAAATTAAACAATAATTTCATTAAATCTTCTTAAAAAAAATAAATAAATAAACAGCTTGATAATAAATATAATAAACAAAAAATCAAAAATAGAAACACATGTTCGCCCAATTTTCCTCTTAAAAGTAGAAAATTAAAAATTAGTTCTAAAATTAAAAAAAAAAAAAACGGAAACACCTTTAGAACAATAATAAAGAAAACGTAACCCTCCGTATGAAGAAGACTGGATACCTCTTCAAGGTTCTTGGCTTCCCTGCGGGTATCCCCAGCCTAAACAAACTAACTATATAGTTACAGTATCACTGCCAACAATTCGTACACTCTTTACAATAGGGTTTTGGAAACGTTCAACACTTCTATTGGCATAAAACTGTATTTCTATTGCCAACTGGGCATTGTACAGAAAGTTATAGAAAAATCTTGCTGTATTATCTCACAACATTTACTTCCTTTGGACCTCCCAGTACACAGGAAAATCTGTGAGAATCTTATCACTTGAAAACATTAACTATTTCTAAAATCATCCAAATCAGCAGCTACCGAGTTGTGTTGACTCATAAGTGTAAAAAGGATTAAACGAAATGGGGAAATCTTAGCTCTCATATATTTGTATTTCTGCAACATCTCTAATTATCAATTTTTTCCCTTTCTGAGAAGGGACACATGTATATCCTAGGAAAATGCAATTTAGAAAATTCGTCACCATCGCAATATTTACTCTTTTCAGCAGTCAAAGAAAGCGGAAAAAGTCTTCATCATTTAGTTTTCTAGCAAACAATTTCAGAAAATGTAAATTATATTATAGACCTAGTAGTTGTAATTTTCTAGTTTGATAGTTTGGCTGAAAGGTCATTGTGACGCAAATGAGAGCTAGTATATCAAAGTTCAATGAAGGCCAAGGTTTTGCCTTAGTAAGTTAGTAAGGTATGAATATTCTTTGATATGAAAAAAAACTTAATCTCGAGTTCCTCAGCAAAAATGTTTTTCTTTTAACAACAAGGTTAGAATTGACGTTTACAATTCTTCTAAGGCAGAGAGTTGCCAGGACTTCCTTGTTCATAAGTTATTTTGAATATATTATTGTACTTCTTCCATGCAGAAACAATTGCTCAACTTGATTTGAATACATTTCCTGAATATGTCAACTAGAATACTGAATTCTATCTGAAAGTTTACTCCAAGTTACAATGATGAACTTGAAGCGGCTTTGGAGCAGAGATAGTGCATGCTAGGAAATTATTATCTTGGGTTAAAAAACTAGTGAAGCTGATTATTTCGAATATTAAACTTCGTTCCAAATTTCTAAACTTCTCGAAACTCTTCTTAACTTAACTAATAATCACCAGTATTATTAAGGTAATGACCTATTTAGAAGGAAACTGCCAGGGAAAAATCAGTTAATAAGCTAAAATTATAGATAGTAATACTCTTTCTAGAATTGTCGTTAAATTTTAAATGTCATCTTCAAATTAGAAGTAAATAATAACTCTTCTGATGAAGAGATTTAGCAAAGAATTGGCAAAAAAAGTAACCTACATTCTAAACAGTTCTTTGCTGTAGTAATTAAATTTCCAGAATTACGCAATCTTACAATATGATTCCTAGAGAAAATTTCTGGCCAATTTTTCAAGAATGGAACCGAGTAAAAAACGCTCGCTCGTGATTTAGTGTATATAAAATTCCTTTTTAATGTTATACCAGAATTTCGAAGTAAAGTTCGTAGTGACTGATAAAAGCGAGCTTATCCAGCTGTTATTAGTTAGCTGATGTTAATATGTAACCAATATACAGTACTAGTAATAATTCTATTATATATGTTATAATTTAAAATTTAGCCACAGTGGGTTAGAATAAATGTTTATATCTATATTACTTAATATCGGAACGCTTAAATAAATCTAAAAGGGTTTTAGAATATGTAGGCATGTGGTATGATGTCGATAGCGACATTTGAAGACAATTATCCTGCTATCTATTATTCTGGAAAATTGCATCTTATTGAAAGTGTTGCCTCTAGAGTAGTTACCGTAAATCTTAATAGAAATTTGAAGGCAGTTACCGGTAAGTTATTAAGCAGAATAAATTGGGAAAGTGTATCGATATACGGCTACATTTAGTATTAACTAATAGTTTTAAAATTAAATTTCTTCTACGATCTTGGTACAGTGATATTAGAATGGTGGCCACATTAAAAGAATGGATAACCGGTGGCCAAAGTTGCTCCTTGAGCATGAACCTTAAGAACGGCGGAAAAATGGTCGTTTCAGAAGTGGATAGTCAGTGTGATGAAGGTCATGGTATGAAAGGGCCTTAGGGAAAATGACTGGATGGATAGGGAAAAATGGCTGGAGGGAATCAGGATGTGAAAAAATAAAAATTTTTATTTATATTGACTTTAAAGTGCCGATAATTGATAAAATGGAAGCTTGGGACGAATTGGTATTCTGAAATAAATGCAAAAACTCAAACTGCAATACTCTAATAAGATAGATATTTGTTGATAATAAACACAATTTAGTTTTTAATTGACATTCAAATGATATGTTATTAAGGAAAACTAGATTAGCTAACGATAGCATTATCAATACGGCAAAAGGAAAAATCTGGTGAGAAATATCCACACGAAGTATCATAATACAAAGTTTTGACTTATGTTCACAATGTGTTTACAATAAATAATAATATACAATACATTGAAACAGCATAGATGGCCTTTTTGACTATCGAACATTTTAAAAATAACAAATGACCTATAAAAAGCAGACAATATTCAACTGTAAGAGAGTATGAGATACTCTGGTGTCTGTCACACACACACACTACCTGTTCTGCTACATTCCCTTATAAAATTTCATCGCACTCTGTGTTAACAATGTTATTGCAAATTAACAAGTGTAATTATTTGAACTGTAAATACTTGTACATTCTTCTAAAAGTTTACTTATTTTGTCAACATTTTTAATTGTCTTAGATAGTTTGTAAACAAAAAAGAAAAAAAAGACCAATGCTTTCGCGTTCAGTACTTAAAAGTGTCCCCCCTTCCGCTCATTTAGTTTCTTTGCTGCCATACAAATCAACTGGGCACAGCTGTCTGGCACAGCTGTCTGACACAGTTGGCATGACTTCCTTAACCTAAATGTAGTATAATACCTTATCATCTGACTACCACCGCAAGCACGCATTTTGAATAAAAAGTTGTTTATCTTCTTAGCAGGTGTCATCACTATTTCTGCCGCCATATTTTCCATTGTTAATTTAGTAGTCAGTACCTTACAAAAAAAAAACCGACATATTTTTATTTGTGGTGTAAGAGGAATATTTGAGTCAAAGGTTCAATAAAAGTTGTCAGCATACGAAGCCTATTTCTGTTCAGATAATACTGTTGTCAGATATTTTCTAGTCGTGCTGTCCAAAAAGTTCTTAGCCTGTGTACCAATCTTATAGGTATTCCAGACCAGTGCTTTCCTGGATTTCTCCCTCATTTCTGTGCATTCTTGGAGAATTAGCCGCTTATCCTACATAAGGGTATTGGCTTTATGAAGGGGGACTTTCCTTGTCGAATTGTCGGCCATCTCATTACTTTCTATGCAACAAATCGTGGCACTCAAAAGAGAGTTACACAATTATATTCGAAGCATTCCTGTACCATTTTCAAAATGATAACACAACATGTGCTCGGCGCTTTCATGGCGTATTTCGGACTGGATCATAATCTTCTAATTCCAACAATTCCTTTCGAGGAACTGCCAGATTAAACTAGACAATCTTCTAATTGCTGATTTATAGCCTGGATTTTTGTTGGATTCTGATCTTTTTATAACATTAATTAAAGAATAAAAAACCCTCTAGGGGATCGTGGATTAGCCACTTCTACAGGGATGTTGGCGTCTTGCGGGTATCCCAGTCTAACTATACGAACACTATACTCTTCAACATTTGTATACATCATATAGTATCTGCAGCTGTTGGTATTCAGCAATCCCACAGGCAAACTCTAGGGTTCTCCCGTACAAACACCTGTCACCTAGGGGAGACACAATAGATTTTTCAGGTCGCAATGGATTTAGCTGACAACATAGGGTAGTGAATCTTTACAACTATGGAAATGAAAAATGTAGTATAAAGTACAAATAACAGCCTGATGATCCAAACCCAAGCGTGGGGTCTTTCAGCCCTTATTGAATTCTGTAATGGTTGTAGGAGGAGAGTTGGTTGTAGATGTTGATAGATAAATAACACCTCAATATCGGTATAGGATATATAATTGATATATATGTATATGACTGACTGCCAAGGACTGTATACTTTACACTACAAGAACTGAACAGACAGACTGACGTGGCTAAACGATATGTACAATTGAAGTGTAAGACTGTGAACAGAATTCCCTTTTTTGACTCCGTCTCTCGTTTATATATCCAACTGGCCTCTCCTCTCTTCTCTCTCGAGAGGGGCTCTTTCTCTCTGATGCGTGGTGGGGGTTCACTCGCTAGTGTGGATGAGTAGTGGGGGTTCACTACCCCTACAATTCCCTCTATCGAATTGTAGATGCGCTAAATCTGTCCGTAGGTAGTAAGAACATTGTATACAGATCTCTTGTGCAGTATCACAAACACTCACTATCTTTCTTATAAATATAGATTGACTGATAGATAGATTGAAAAAGAGGTGACTGAGCCTCATTGTGGATCCAGGTGACCTACACTATTGTGGATCCAGTTTGTCCAATAATTTTGTCTACTCCTAGAAAAGAATTTTACGAGAGCTTACATTAGCTACAATTCAAGAGTGGACTCCCATAGTCGGACCAGTGTAACCAAAGGGATCTATTGTAGTACCGCCTTTTAATAAATAGTCTGCTATCAATCTCCAGCCTAACAAGTTCGTTCGATAGCCAATGCTCCCTTTATGTACAAACCCTCCCAGGATTTTCCTTTCTCAGGACCTCAATTAGCCAGGCGCGCACTCCACTAATTTCTGGGGCAGTACTTTACAGCGGCCCAAAAAATATACTTCTGTTGAGACAGTATAACCTGAGCAGACCAACCACCTCTAAACACCCAATTGTTTCTCGTGAAAACTGGCAATATTCCTTTAATATAGAGCTTCGTTTGCTTTTCCACAGAGTGTTTGAGAGAGTCGGTCATTCATGTTTTAATAGATTCGGCATCCAAATATCAATCATATTTAAGAGATGTTTAATTTTAATTTGATTTTTATGCAAAAAAAACCACCTCTGGAAAAATTTTCTATATATTCAGGTGGCTGAAACAGTTGTTAATAAAAATGATAAATATACACAACAAACAATTCTCCAAAGAATTTTCTTTTTTCTCTCACTCTATCTCTCTCTTTGCTTCTCCAGGGAAATAAATGGACGGTAAAACAATTTCCATCTATAGGTGGAGATTGTTCAAAATTTGTTTTAAAGGGTAAACTCGATCGAGCTACAACTCAGTACAGTTCAGCCCATTTTTTTTATTTTCATTCCCGCAAATAAAATAATCAAGTGGAAAATATTTACAGCACTTTCTTCTTCGTCCATTTTTTATACAAATTTTGAAACTTTGTTTCAATAAATTAATATATTTCAAATATTTAATTGCTTCAATACGGTATTTGATAGAGGAATCCCAAGGGCTTAGAATAGGCCTGCTCCCGTCATGATGTTGTAAGAAGCGACTAAAAAGCTACGCCCCACATGGCATGTCGCCTATTCTTTACTACTCCAATGCTTATTCCCTTCGATGGACCTTTAAATTTCTTATCAGGAGATTATTTATTGGATTCTCCGGATTGTGGGGACATCATAACCTTCTTCCAAGAGAGAGAGAAACAAAAACAATCTTTATTCCAACCCCCTTTCTACTTGTAGGTACCTGTCTTTTGATATTAGACTGTGAGTTGGAGGTGTTAATCAAAATTACCCTTCTTTACTTTCCCTATCCTGTTTAGTTTATAGTTGTATTGATTTCATTTCATAATTGTGAAAATGATTCTCACCATAATTTTTCAGCCTTTTTGTAAGATTTTATACATCTTTTTTTGATTTTTATGTCTCATCCCAACGTTTCGACAATTCCATGTGTCATTTTCAAGAGATCTTAATATATTGTTTAACTGGAGATAAAATTTAGTTTTATCCATATATTTCGAAATTGCTTGGTGGTTATTTCTTATCGATTTTGTTTAAGTTCTTTTTTTGTAGATTTCATAATACCTGTCAATTAATAACATTTATTACTTTTTGGTTATATGTCTTTTTACCATAAATGTCTTGTGTGTTTGGGTCTACCAGTAAACTCACAGTAAGCAGGGTAGTACAAACCATTTCGGTCTAAAATAAAACAAAAATTAGGAGTTGTTCTGAAAACTTCACCTAAAACGAAATCGGTAATGAAAATGGAAATTTTTATAAAATATCAAGACATTTAAGAATCATTTTCCCAATTGTGAAATGAAATCAATGCAACTATAAACTAAATTTAAAAGAAACCTGAAAAAAAAGAAACGAAGAATCCCTATCCTGGTTTTTCTTTCTACTACCCGTGAGAGGCCTCGAATTTTAGAATAGAATCGAGGAAAAATTGTTTTCTAAAATACCCAGTTAAGTGTTATTAGGTGACAAACATGCATTACTTTTTCAGGGGGCCCAAAATAGTACAATATTCATACACAGCATGTTCATATTAAATGATGAGGGAATCTATTCTGCTAGAGTTAACAATTATTTTGGTAATAAATAAGACATAGAAATTTAAGCATTCTTATATAATTTTAAGTTTTATTTGTATATTAGTCAGTTAGTTATCTCGTAAATGAATCGATCTATTGTATTTAAGTCATGTGAAAGAATTTCTCGATAATCTTATATAACTTAATGTCTAAATTAACGAACTAAATCAGAGTCTGGGATCATTTTTTTTCGTTCATTTATTTTATATTTATAAGTTACGCAATGATATTTTTGGAGTTATTTATGCGAATTTCTGAACAACATATCATTAGTAACTTTTTATTTGCGCAGTTATCACGTATATTTGTAATGAACTAAGATTTTTTTCAGGACAAAGAACACCTGTGTACTTCTTAGCTAAATCGTGGCATTTTACCAATATTTGTTCATATTATTACATTTACTAGGAGATATTATTTTTATATACCAGTTGGAAAAAACTACACATTTATTTGGTGTAGATTATTATGAACATTTTGGGCATGAATCGGCCATTTTTGTTTTGTTAATTTGCATATTTCTTCAAAGAAATTCTATGTATGTTAAAAATAAATTGAGATATCTTACGATTTACCTTTGGCACTAAAAATTCAAGGCCGGGACTGTCACTATATTTGGAACTGAAGTTGTATGAAGTAGATTACTGGAGGTAATTGTATTAGGATAACTCAAGCAACTTGTTTCAATGGATAAATTAGTGGTAAAGTTTATATAGATTTGTTAGAGCTTTGTTCTGCCCTCAGTGCTGGAAAATATCAGATATTTTGTTTAGTTTTCCAGGATAGCCTGCTTCAAGTTCCCCAGTGTTCTGAAAATGTTGATTAAACTTTCGAGTTCTATTCTCAGCATTAATATAAAAATAAGTGCCGGAGATTATTCATTTTAAGTTCTTAAGATATAAGGCTGCCTGAAAGTGAGACTACATTGTTACAAGTAACAAAATGAAAAACATCAGAAATTTGTTTTAAGGGAGGTACTCTCCTTGGCGATGACTGCTGGTAGAATAGTGTCTATTGTAGGCAAGTCTAGGTTAGAATAGTTATATGTAAGTTAGTAGGTACAGGAATGTAGGTAGAATAGTAGAAGTGAAGGTTAAGTAGAAGTTAGAGATACCAATGTAAACAATATTTTTGTTTGGCCGTTGTTAATTAAACAACCTAAAATTTCCGAAATGCTTAAAATTTATGAAACAAGTTAAAATCTTTTGATTTCCGAAATGCTTCTGTCCTAACCACCCATTCCAACCACCTGAAGCTACTTCTTTCTGAATCCATCCACATTAACCTCAACCCTAACTCTGTCGACTACAAAAAAGACAAAGACATTACCTCTTCTTACAACAACATTTTCCGCTTCCTCAAAAAAGCCCCCCCCCCCCCACTAAATTACACATACTAACTTTCTATACTTTCCACTCATTTTCTAGTTTATTTATATTCATTTATTTCTCTTATAATTACTAATTGATTTGTTTTTCATTTCTACCACTCTTCATATTTCCCAACTTTCAAAAAATTTCCCCTCTCTGGTTTTTTGTAAGCTTACCTTACTCTACAACCAAACAATAACCTCCTCCAACATTTAACTCTCCATTCTTCTTTAACAGATATCATATCTTGTTAATATTGTTTAATTGTTGTATGTTTTAATTTTATCATACAATTTTCTACATATCCATATTTTTTGTTTTGTAGCTCCTGAGGAAGGGCTTTTTTTAAAAAAAAGATTCTTCTTTGGCCCCAGCCAATTAATTTTTTAGCTTGTTGAATTTAGAGATAGTTTGGGTTACATATATTAGTCGAAATAAGGCTTAGATTAGAATCTTTGAAGCATATAGAGTTGTATTAGGGAATTATTGACCTAATATAGGGAATGTTGCGGTACCTTAGTTCACAATGACTATGGATGTTTTTGGTAAACAATGTGGAATTGTTGACCTTCATTATGGTATTGAAAACTGGACTGGGCAGACTAAATCCTTAACTGATATAAAAAACAAAAACTGAGGCACAAGGAAAGCCCATACATCATCGATGAAAACAAAGGGGGCTGGAGAATAAACTCTATCATTAAAATAAAAACAAAATTTAGAAGGAAAATGGAGTAAACACTTTTTTACGGCTATTGTAGGAGTTGATTAATTGATTGACCATGTCGGAAGCAAGATAATAACTCCGGTAAGTAATAAATAAACACGAAATTCAGTTTAAGATGGATTAACGTAAAAGGTTTCAATATTTTTGTAAGGATCACTAATCAAGTGTTGTAGGCTCACGAAAGACTATAAATAGTGTCTTTATAAAAAAAAAAATAAGAAAACTGGGTCAACGAATAGCAGAAAGGAAGACAGTAATTAACAAAAAAAAACTTACAGAACTTTCTCTTACTGCGATTTAATGAAATGGCAAATTTTCACCACACTTGTGATTGCAATTAGTGTTCCAAACCGTCGGTGTTTTTGTTGGAGAAAATTACAGAAAACTGGAAAACCTGTTCGTAAATTTGCAATACATTTCCAATACACAATATCCATTTACAAAATATATTTCCATATTTTGTAGTTGAATTATGATAGAATTATATAAACTGAAATAACACTTTAGAGAGAGGCTTTGGATAGCGTAGGCTTTGGTCCTTTCCCACAGACAAGTAGTACTAATAATAATAATAATAATAATAATAATAATAATAATAATAATAATAATAATAACATGCTAAAGGAAAACATAAACCTGCCCCTCCACCAAAACCTGCATTAAATGAATTTTTCCAGAGAAATGTTTCAAATAAAAATTATAACTCTTAATATTCATAATTAATGTTTAAAGAAAATCATTGGAGCTATTTTTTGAGAAAATCGCAAAAAAGTGAAAAAGAAGTTATGTAAAGTGGTACTTTCGGTTGAGGAATTTTGACAGACGACTTACTGTCGGATTCCATGGTGTTATCTAAACGGAATATCAAGTTTGATCTTTCTGTGATTTTTCGTTGTTGTGCTATGTATTCATCTACATACACACTCACACGCACAGACCATTTTCTAAAAACTACTTTTTTGGATCTCGATATGTGTATTCCCGGTGTAAACTGATATCGAAAATTTGAATTAAGAATAAGAGAAAGTAAAAAAACTATTTTTAAATTTTCACCGACGTTTAGGCAAATTTATTGCCTTCTTCAGGGTATGTACAAACATTTTAATACAAATTAGAAAAGAAGAAAAAAACAGCATAAAATATAAACATAAAATAAAAATAATATTCCCTCTTCAAAAATTCATCTCTTTGTTTATCCCATTGCTGTAAATCAGGATATTTTCAATACAATCAACACCTTTACCCAAAAATCTTTGGTACAGCCATGGGAAGTAGCCTAAGACCTATTCTTGCGGGTATCATCATGTCAGAATTAATTCAAAATTCTATTAAAAAACTACTCTCTACAATTCCTTTTTCCTTCAAATATTTTCATGACTGTTTAACAGCTTTCCCTAAAGAACATATCCATACCATCCTGAATATCTGTAATACATACCAACCCCATTTACAATTTACACACGAATTAGAAATACAGTAAAATTAATGTTTTAGACATGACGATTATCCATGAAGAAAATGGTTCTCTTATTACCAACTGGTTAATGAAATACATACGTTCTGATAGATTCCTCCATTTCCTTTCCATTCATCCAATATAATCAGGTAATCAACTTTGTTAAATCTTTTTCCAAACGTGTACTTCATCTTAGCCATCCCTGTTTCCATGAGGTCAACAAATTAGAATTATCCAAGATATTTAAAAATAATGGCTATCCTCTCCATATAGTACAAAAAATATTAGATCAACGATCCACGGATAATATGACCAACCTAATTCTCTCTACGCCATCACAGCAACTTCCAATATCCTATATCTCTATCCAATACATAGAAGATGTATCAGAAAAAATAGCCAAAATCTTCAAGAATTATAACCTTTCCATCGCTCACAAAAACTCCAATCCACTAAAAGACTCTTTTCTAAACTCAAAGACCCCACACCCACAACATTATTATCAATGTAATATATAAAATAAATTGTTTATAATGCCCAGCTATATATTCATAGGACAAACATCTCAATATCTAAAAAATAGACTATACCAACATAAATACGACTGCAAAACTAAAAAACCGATTGACTGTTGACTAGAGCACCAACGAAACATTGCATACAATACAAACATGAATTGGACATGGAAAACACTAAAATTCTCTCCATTAACAATAATAATAAAAAAAGAAATATATTAGAAATGATACATATAAAAAAGATAAATTATCCATTAATTTTAGAACAGATACGAACAACCTATCCCTCAGTTATAACAGTCTCCTGGAATTCCCTAAACAACAAATACAATAAGACAGGTGTTCCCATCCGCTCTCCTAGCCCTTTATATCCTTGCACATCCAATTTCTGTAACACTTGGTGATGGTATATCACCGGTTAAATTGTAGGTTTTAAGAAATTCTAACAAGAAATTTTTGTAAGCACACCTCTCGTGTTATTTCCATATTTTACAATTATATATATCACATATTGTTTAAATTTTAATAGTTGTGATGTAGTTTATTTCTAATTTGTTCGGCAGTAATAGCAATAGTTACAAATAAATATCAATTTGCTATATATATATATATATATATATTAATACTTTTTATTTAAAAAAATTTTATTTTAAGTTTATATTTTATGTTGTTTTCTTCTTTTTTCTGATTTGTATTAAAACCTCTTTGCAGACTCTGAAGAAGGCAATAAATTTGCAAACGTCGGTGAAAATTAAAAAGTCTTTTTTTATGACCGAACCTGAAAATCTATTTTACAACACGGAATACAGCGGTCGTAACGAACACCAAAACATAAAAGTGATAGGTTTATATTGTAGGTAATTAGAATTTCAAATTTAAAGAAAATTGATGGAACTCTTTTGGAGAAAATTTTGTTTTGTTAAGATACACTTCCGGTTAACCTGTTTTACTTTAAACTTAGGGATTTCTAGTAGGAACTGCATAAAGCATTCAAATATGGCGCAGAATTTTCCAAATATAAATTTTTCCCTGGGGATATATGAAAATTTAAAGAAATAGTTGAAGCTGTTTTCGAGGAAATCGGTGGAAAATTGATACAAAATAATGAATCATTAATGTTCCACTTTTGTTTGACGGAATTTGACCATAACTTCTTAGTTTAAGGTAATATTTAAATGGAAAATGAAATTCGAGCTTCCCCGGTGGTTTCCTGAGCATTCCCCCTCCCCCAACAGTTTTTCACGAATCAGGACCACCAAGAAGTTTCTCTGAACACTGCATAGTGCCACATGTACTTAGAGGCCTATCTCTTATGTGAAACAATTTTCGTTTTGTTTTTGTTTGGAATATTTGAGCCATGAGACTTGCTTCTACCTCTGGTGGGAGGAAAATCCTGAGAGTGTTTTCTTTCAACTTTTGCAGGAAAACAAATGCGGAAAACTAGTAGGTTGATGGTTTATGAGTGCAGTCGCTACTTGCAAAAAGCAAAACAGAATAAAGTATCAATATCCTTATTCATTATTGATATTAATTGCATAATAATGATACGACATTCTTCTGAGAATTAGGTTAATTATTCCATTAAACAAACAATGAAACAGAATAAATAATAAAAGGTAAATAAAATGTCGTATATATATATATATACTTACAAATATACTAAAAGTTGTTTGAAGCCTGTGTGAATGTTAAATAATGAACTTCTTCAAACATCTGGCAAACACTGTTTACATCTACAAAATAGAAATACGAAGTAAAGTACCTTACTTCTCTCTCACCCACGCTTTCTCTCTCTTTTATTTATAATGAAACTTAAATAGAGACGGAGTTTTGTCACAATGTATGTATGTTTTTATGTTTTCGAGAAGGTATATTCTTGTAGGTTCTCTCTATAACCAGATCATACAAACGGCCCGTGTGACATTTATACTGTATTCATTACAATTCTCTTATTGCATATATATATATTGAATATGTACATAGTTGGGTCCGCAATGCTTGATAACACCTATGATTTTTATTGGTCGTAACATGGCTTCATTATTTTGATTCTGACCGGTTTCGGAATCTCATCCATCGTCAGAGTAAGGTTTTCAATCAATTCGTATAGAGAGATGACTTCAACAAATGTCTATATCGCACACCACACTGATTGGTTTAAAGGTTTCAGATTATGGAAAATTCTTTTGTGAAACACTCACAGGACTTTCTTCTCTTTTGGGATTCTCCCAATCACTTTTCCGGAAAAAAATAACTCGTGTTCAAAATTTGATGCGAAAAATTGTTTAGATATATTTCATGTGTTAGGCTTAACTTTAAATTGTCGTTAAATTGTTGATGGAGTGTGGCGTAACAGGGTAATCTTGATCCATTTAGTAAATTCTCTATTTGAAGAACTCAATTAGAATCGTAATATTTGAGTAGTTTAATTTTTCTTAGTAAACTATTGGTGGTGAAAAAAAAAACATGTGAAATCTTCGTTAATAGTAATTTGTTTTTGAATTGTGCTTATCCTAAAGTACATTCAACGAGAGATTTCCTTAAAATAAGGAAAAGTTCAAGGAAAACACAGCCTTCTAGAAATGTTGCACACATAATTCCTTCTTTACTGCAACAAGAGAAAGTAAGAAAAATAAATAAAGAAATAAAAAACAAAAAAAAGAAACGAAAAAAATATTCTGTTAGCCAATTATTAAATTAATCATTGGCTGTAAAAAAAAACCTGTCTGGGTGGCTGAAATAGAAAAATAACCTCGTTTACCAAATCAAGGCATGAAAAGAATTATTGCAAACATTTCAACTATTTCTTCATTAAAGAGGAAACTCTTGGACTAAAAAAAATTATAAGAAAAATGTTTTTTTTATAAAAATTATCTCATTTTTTCATCCCCCCCCCCCACAATGTGTTTTGCAAGAAAAACAAATAAAGGAGAAAATGTTGGAAATTCCACTAAAATAATTCCTAATAATATTTTAAGTTGAATAAAATCTGTTGTGGCCGGTTTTACGTTGCCTGGCTTTCGTTAAGGGAGAATAATGCAATCTGATTGGCTGTCGTTTAAATCATGCTAATCAGATTCTACTATCTTTCCGTAACAGTAATAATAGTCAATGGTGAGCTATTTGCATAAATCCGGTATCAGATTAGGTTTGCAATGTTTGACTCTACGTTTTTGAAAAGTTTGACTTATCCACTTGGACACCTTGGTTAATTCCAACCATTGGATCCAAGTAGAAATAAAAAAAAAGACTAATGTGCGCCATTAAGTGGTATTTTGGATTGGAAAATTTTACGAAAAGCCGCATACTGTCTATAAAGGTAAGAATTTACAAAACGCTCATCTGACCAGTTTTGGCCTATATGTCTGAATGATGGGCCGTTATAAAATCCAACTAACTGGTTCTCCACAGATTTAAAATGATGATTCTTCGAAAGATCTATGGTCTTTTGGATTCTATGATCTATTGGATGGCAATTTTTGAAGAAGGAAGATGGGAGGCGCCAAAAGAACTCCGAATTGAGAAATCTATTTAACGAGGAGGTTCTTAAACAGGGCGAACGTTTCGCCAGAATTGGATCCAAACAATATTCCAAGAAAGATTTTAGATGAGCAGCTGCACGTGAGAACTCTGCATTGGTTGGATGGTCGGTGGGAATGATGCACGAGTTTGTTATTGTTGCAATGTCTGGAGCCTGGAGGAAGATTCTCTTTGAATGTTACATTGGCTCTTGGTATCCAGTTTAATACAACTTTAAATGTTGTCTTTAATAGATTACTGACCTATTAAGAGCATATTAAAAAACAAATGTAATGAAAATCTTCAGAAGATGATGTATTTCATTCCATTTTGTAGGAAAGCTTCGGTCACAAAATATTAAATTTCACCTGAATTTTTGGGCAACCATATATATATATTGAGTCCGACGTGCTTTCGAAAGTTTCCGTTAAAATTCATCAACTGATCATTTTATAGCATCTTTTTTACTCCAACAATTTTCTTTAAACTTCGTATACTGTCTTCTACACACTTTATTTATTTGCTACATTTTCCCGGGAAAAAAAATTGATTTTTTTCGGGGTTCTGGGGGATCAGTAGCGTTATGCTTCCCTCTAAAGTACCACTTCAGTATAATATATGGTTTTAACACCTACATAATATTAGTATACATCAGAAACTATTGTCAGAATTCCAAATTGGAGGAAAATCGATTCAAACAGGAAGTGCAGGAGTAGGTTTGTGGAGTTTGGAATTTTTCTCAAAAACGGTTACAACGATTTTCTTTAAATCTGGAATGGTTGCTGCATAGATAGAAATGTATCACTTTTACTTGTAACACTTTTCTAAAAAAAAACCTATTTTAGAGGGGTATGGGGGGAGGTGTGTCTGTCAGTTTGGGGGAGGTGTGTCTGTCAGTTTGGGGGGGGGGGGGTGTGTGTCAGTTTGGGGGAGGTGTGTCTGTCAGTTTGGGGGGGGTGTGTCTGTCAGTTTAAATTTAAATTTATTCAGGCTTTCTAGGTTTTGACATAGAACGCTCCACATAAGCCGGCTCAGGTATACAAGTAAAAATCCCCAACACCATTTTTATGGTCACCCTCAACTAAACATTGTAATGTTGTAATTTTTTCTGGATTAAATGTTGTAAATTTAATTAATTAAAGTAAGAGAAAGTCGTGTGAGTGTTTCACACCAGATTTTTTGTTTTTCATTTATAAAGCGTCGTTTGTAAAAATAGAAATTTGAGATTTGAAATCACTGGTAATAATGACCATATGACGTCATAATAATGATAATACTCTATGAACATCTTCAAACTAGCTAACAATAGCATGAGCATAATAAAAAATGGTTTGCAGTAAAAAAAAATAATAAAAAATAGCATGGACAAGTATAAAGAGGCACTGGATATAACATAATCTATGTATAGTATAAATATATATACATGTTTACATGTTAATATATACATAAAATGTATAATGGAATGACTTATCTACCAAGGAGCTGTACACATAAAAGTTACTATTTACACTTTATATAAATTCTTATCTATATATTCTACTATAAACTGCTACAGTAACATTCATCATATATATACACATTTTCTTTTTATACAATACTTCAAAATACTTACTTTATGGAAACTTTACACCATTGCAAATAATGGAAGCTATTTGGTTATCTTACTGCCTTAGGGAATTTGTTTAATGATGTACAGAAATATGGTCAGTTTTGTTCGGCCATACATCTCCAGTATTATGCCGATTGAGTGCTGATTTGCCATAGAACACATTTTTCAAATTTCAAGATTTTATTTCGAATTTTTCTCTCATCAGCCTCTCGTACTCTAGAACTTGTGATTCCTGAGTTTGTACCAACCAGCCGATAAGGCATATTTATAGTAATAAGAAATGCGACAGTGATCAAAATTATTATTTTAAACTGGCTCTTCTTTATGCTTTCTCTTATTCCTAGTATCCCATGCGATCATGCCAAATTTTCAAATATCGAGTTTTCACCGGGAAATATATAAATAATGAGGTCCCCTGAATCCGAAAAAATTGTTTTTAGAAATGGGCCTCTTCTGCATAACTCAAAAAGATAAAAATTGTAGAAAATTTCGAACTTGATGTTTAGTTATAAGTTCCAGCTGACCGCAAAATTTTTTTGGTCAAAGTCAATCAACCAGATTTACCGAAAATACTGAATGTATTTTTCAGTTTTTTGAGATTTTCTCAAAAACGGCTCAATGATTTCCTTTAAACTTAATAGTATTAAAAGTATTACGTATTACACAATACGATTAGAATTATCAAATTGAGTTTTCACAAAGTGTAACTTTACAGAACAGTTTTGTGACTTTTTAGAATTTTTTTTTTGAGAAAAAGATTTCAACGATTTTCATTAAATCTGGAAAGCTACATACAGTTTATACACTCCAAAATACAACTCTATAAAGAGTGTACAAACGAATTTTGCACAGTGCAAGTCTTTGTTATCGCACTGTTTTATCAAGACACCAAAAATGCGGTCGATGAGCACAAAATGAAGCAGGTTATCACGGAAAATATCTGCAATATCTGCAGAGAATACAAAAAGAGGATATATTTGACTTGAATTAAAGTACCGTCTCAGTATTTGCAGCTTTTAATATTTTCTTTTTTTTTTTAATGTCAAATCAAACTAAAAATCCATTTAATTCGGTTGCAGAAAAAAATTTATTATTCAACAGGTGGGTACAATATTTTCACAGACTCGTTCAGTACTTGGATAGAACTCGCTTGGATAGTGGCCACAGAAAAGGAAACAGAAATATTTCCTCTGTTTCTCATATTCAAAAATTTTGTAATAGTATTTTGAGGATGGTCTGAAGTTAACGACTAGAACGCCGCACTAAAAATCGAATTTTTCCAGAAAAATGGTTCAAATAAAAAGTGATACTAGATAAGTGTACTGCAACAGCATATGAACTTTGAAGAAAAATGGTTGGATCTACTTTGGAGAAACATCTCGAAAAACTGAAAATAATTAAACGGCAATAACCTAGTTTAAGCTTCTTTTATTGAATATAAATTTGACCTTGATGTTAATATTTGCGCATCTAGCAGAAAGAGGAAGTAAAAAAAAGTAATTTTTTTTTATTTGATTAGATAGAATAAAAATGCCAATGACTTTACAATAAATAAGACGTGACCCCACTTAAGACGTGATAAATTAAAAAATTCCAACTGGACGATAATTCAATATAATTGCAGTGGTTGGTTCTGCCCGACTTGTATTCAAGAAGAGGAGAGAGATAGAAATGAAGAATTCAATTTATTCATTAAATCCAACAATTCACTCTGCCGCCATCTTCATCATTATCATCATTCCATACGATTTTCTCTTTTCTAATATCTTTGTTTTCGAGTATTTTCAGAAATGATTATTGGCACTCTTTAGATCTTAAGTCAAAGTTAATCTTCTTCAGCTTTTGTTGAAAAGATATTTAGCAATGCTTTTGAAATGTAGTTGCTGGTGGCATGGTGGTTTCTTATTTTACAAATTTCCAAAAGGATTTCCTTGGAACTAGACCATCTTTCTGTACCCAGCTGTGTGGCCAAGGTTATTCATTCAAAGGTGAAGTGATAATATTTTAATAATGAGGAGACGATTACTACAAAAAGCTTTGTAGTTAATTAATTTGACTCTTTTCCAACCCAATGGCTGAGATAAATTGTACAAAACAGCAGAAAAAGAAGAAGAAATCTGGTGCGAGAAATGAATTCTACATTCTCTTACTGCAATCCAACAAATTTTCTTAAAAAGCGTACAAGTGTAACTAGATGTTTAGTCACGCTACTGCAAAATCCAACCGAAAAATTGTTAATTTCTAATTTTTCCTCTGTAAAAAGAAAATACGAGAATTTTCCTTTCAGATACAATATTAGAAATAATTGGTAGATTTTCAACAACTACAGTAGTGATAAGAACTTCCTTTTCACGATAAATTGCAAAAGTGTGCAGAAAATAAAATAAATTCCTTAAAAAAGAAATAAATACATAAAGTAAATAATGCCTATAGCCTACAATTTTCCAGCTCGCTGGGTATAATACTCTTAACTCAATTCGCTTACTGTCAAAAGCACTTTCCAACTTTGATAAAAATTTTCTCTACATTTTCCAATGATTACATAGAAAATAAAAAAAAGGGGGGTGCAACTATTTTGCAAATCACTCTGTTAAGAGTTTAAGGAAAAAAGTGAAAATTATAGAAACATCAGACAAATGAAAAAAAAACTATAAATTGTGAAAAAATAAATTTTCAAATCACTCCATCAGTCTGTAACGTAAATTTTGTTTAATAAAAACATTGTTTTTTCGGATTCAGGAGACCTCCAAAATCAGGCATTTTTCAGGGAAATTCAAAGTAATAGTTAAAATTAAAAAAAGGAAACAATGATGATTGAAAAATTTTAGTTTTATATATATATATATATATAAAAGAAAAAACTGAAATTAGAAAAAAAAAGAAAACAATAACTGAAAAAGTTCAAGAAAAATCTCCTCCCAAGATTCAAGAGAATAGAATAGAAAACTTTAACAGAATAAAGAAAAAGAAAAAATGAAAAAAAATAAGAAGACACAATAAAAATAGACAACAGATATGCTGTGATAGAGAATTAGTGAACTGCCTTATATCGATCAGTGAAACAAACTATCGAGTCTCTCTACTAACTTATCCTACCTAGTAGTCTAGTTTGGTTGACATTTCCTCCCTGGAGAGTGAGTGCGACAGTGCGGACCCTTCCTTTAAACTTTCTCGCATAATGAGGAACTGAAGGATGGTAGGGCTGTCTTCAGGGTTAACCTTTTACCTCTTTTACTATCTCTGATTTATTCGGTCTTTTTCCGTAAAACTACTTTTTACTTGAGTTCCATATTTATAAACATAAAAATCTGGTGTGATTCGCTCCCACAACTTCTTACACTTGTCGTATATAAAATGACAAATTATCTTTGAAAAAGTGCCAAGTACCTACGCACCCTAGCAGGTAGAAAGTGAAGATCTTGCCAATAACAGAGAACCAATCACATATATTTGAAATTCTTCGACACAAACTCCGCAAAACGATCTAAACGGAAATAGTTATTGTGGTTTTCGAGATAATTCCAAAAAAGTTGAAAACCTATTTTGTAAAGTTGAACCAATTTTCTTCAAATTTGGAATTCTAGCAATGCTTCTAATAACATATATTAATATTAATGGTAGAAACTTTGTGCTTCGTGTGTTTGAACAACATCTGCTGGTCTTACGTGTATTGTATAAAAAGTGTATAAAGATGTCAGTGGAAATGTCGTAGTGCTAGGCAGGCACGGAATCGTATAAAATGAAGGCAGAGCAATCCCAAGGAATCTACTGTGAATTTCCACCGGTTAAGTGACTTTAACAGTTGGTTCAGGACAACATACCCGAGATTTGACATAAACAAGCCTCAGAAACACTTCCTTACAGATCGTTGCCGCGGCAGTTATTCTACGCCAGTTGAAAGGATTTCGCTTTAGTCAAGCCCTTCGAAAAATGACCGAGGACATGAAACGGCGGTGATACTCTTCAATCTAGCAGAGTATGCTGTTCACTACTATCGGCTGCATTCCATAGACTCTTCCACTTCTCGAGCCTTCGGTCAACAGACCCACCTTAACTTTTAAAAAGCCCACTGCATGTGAGTTCGTGAGAATCCCCTAATGAATTTGGTGCGAACTCAGGTTGTAAAAAAAAAATCTGATTTCATAACTGATCTACGAATGCCATATTAAGATTCTGAAAAAGCTATAAAGGTCCCCTTCGAGGCTGAGGTACTAGAGGCTAGAGGTTGAGATCCCTAGTAAGCTAATTCCTTCTCCCAACGGGACTCCCTCAACTGTAAAGGAAAGTAATATCAATTGAACTCTAGGCTAGAAATACTATTAGCAAATATTAGGATACCTTTCAAAAGTTTTAAAAATGAAAAAAGTAAGAAAATTACTAATTCTCGTATATTTTCTAAAAAAAAAGAAGTAAAAATGAACACGTATTTTATACAGCTTCATTTCTTCTAAAGCTTTAAAAAGCCGGCCTCCAGTTTTCTTTTTTGTTTTTCTTATAAACAACAGCCGTAATATACATGACATGCTTTTATTTTACTTTTCACACGATGAAAATCTCAGATTTTTTCCTCCGTTCTTATTTTTAAAGAATGTGTAGAAGGGAAAAATAAGTAGATTTTCTTTTTTATTCTTTTCATTCAAATGTTGTTGAAGAGCCGAGAACTATTGCACTGCTAATGATGTCCGGTACTTTTCCTCTTTTTTTTCCATTATATTTTCACTTGACAAGCTTTTTCAATATTCAAGCTAGAAAAATCTTTTAACGAGGGTTATTTGTACTTTTTTTTTATGCATAAAAGTGTTTTAACTATTCAACTGTTAAGAGTTTTATACACCACCCATCACACACATATACACACACACACACTGAATGTAAAAATACGAGCCGTGTTTCTGTTAAGCCTTGAAGATCTTTTTTGATGGATTTGTGATAGAACACTTGACATGTCTTAAGGCACGTGGCTTAGAGGAAGGCTCGCTTTAAACAGGCCCTATTATGCAGGATCACAGAATGCATAAGCAAGAATCATCAGGAAATACCATAGTGATGAAGAGTATGAATGGAAGAGTAAGCACCGCCAGTTGTTCGGTTCATTAAGCATATGGAGAATTAAAATCAAAGATTGTCCCATAGTCCTAACATATCATAAGGAATGGCGAAAAATCCGGACACTATAATATTAAAATAATTAGCTTGGGCAGAATGAAAAATCTGCAGAATTTGATCATTAGTTTTTGTTCCAACTTTAGCTGAATTAATTATTGGCTAGAATTTTGGCCGACTTAAAAGCATAAAACGTCACATTTAGACTATCAATAGTTTGGAATTAATGGTTGGCATGTTGGCAGCAATGTTTTTAGGGTGGTAATTTTCAGGGAGTTGGGGAAGGTTGGTTACCTGTTGGAACAAACTAATTTTGATAATTAAATTACAGTTAACATTCATTAACTTTACCGAGCATCCATTTGGTTAATTGTGAACTCATTTGGGAGATTAAAATGAGTGGTTATACTATAAATTCTGTAGCGTCCTAGTTAACTTCAAGCTATTTCTCAAATGCAACTAATATGGTTAAATATATTCACGCCTAATACGGTCATAACTTACGAGTTTCAAGTTTTCAAGTAAATAAATCTCTAACAAACCTAATATTTTCGTAGAATTTGTCTCTGTATTCAACTAAGATTTAGGGCATGCTGTGACATGTTTGCGAGTGGCGCGCGTGCGAGTATATATATGAAGAATATCTCTGTAAAATGAAAAATTACAGGTAGCTCCAAACGTTCATCCAACGCTAAGGTTACATTAGTAAAATTGGCCAAACGAAATTGCGATTTTACTGATTACTTTATTACAGCTACTTATAATTACTTTTTCCTCAAATTAGTAGCAAGAGCAAAATGAAAATTACTGCGTTGTAGCCTAAATATTACTAACGTTATGTTAGGTTATTTTAATATTATTTAATAGTATATTTTAGCATCACTAATTTAACATTTTAATTGAAAGATGATAACACTGTTTTACTTTCAGTCTGCAATACGTAAACTACTTCCTTACTTACTACAGATTAAGAGTTCATATTTTTTTGAGAACTATTAGAAAACTAGAAAAAACTATTGGTTTTTAAATTCTTCTATGCTGACGACAAATGTGACGCTTTTTTCGATTATTTTTTTTTTGTATAATTATTAGCCTTCATTATGTATAATAAATACAATTATGAAAAATTTTCTAATTTTCACAAAAAAAAAATAATTTTCGTTAAGGAAGTCCTCTGTAGTCAAGGTATAAAGAGACTAACGATATGTAAAGTATTATATAAAAATCGATATATATATAAAACCGCCTTGAATTAAGTTTTCAATATGATCTAAGAAGTGGGGAGAGAAATGTGTGTCAATAATCTACATGTTAGTAAATTATTAAATAGTTTGTTATTTATTTACATGTCATGTGTGTGTTTGTGTGAAGCTATGTATTACATGTTAGAACATTTCGTCCACGGATGACAATATCTCGATTGTTCCAACCCCTCCGTCTGGATTTTTAAACTTTTAATTAAATAATTAATTATAAAAAAAAAATTCGAACTAAATTCATGATCTAATTTTAATTTCTAATTGAATAATGGTTTAATTTTAATAAAAAAAAAAAAAAAGGTATATATATTTTTTTTCCACTCCAACCGTGTAATATGGTGACTAGCCCAACATCCAGCGGCAATACACGAAAACAAAAACGTATTTGAAAACAATTTTCAGATAACAAAGGATTTGAGGTTATATGAAACAGAACAGGTTATTAGAGATATTTACTTGAATTGATATATACTCAGTATATTTACACCTTTTATATCTTTTTTGTATACATATATAAGTTGAGATGCATTTTATTAAGATTGCATAAAAAATTTAATATATAACCCATTAGTAAAAGTATTGTTACACTTTCGTTCAGTTTACATATTGTCTGCGCTTATGTGGACAATATCTGAACTATAGTGTAATAAAGCATTATTACTTTAATCGCTGTTTGATGGACAACTATTAAAAAATAAAATTTTGTGGGGAGGAAAAAAGTTTAATTTCACAGTAAGAAACCGCATGAAAAAACTGTCTATGATTTTTGCTACGATTTGAAAGAGGGTTTAATTTATTAATATAAGGTGCTGTCTTAAAAGTTTTGTGTATTTTGTGTTGGCTAAAGTCAAGTGTGAAGCCAATTAATGATATTTTCATGAGAATTTTTTTTTAATATTAAATTTGACTTTCTCGTAATGCCATGAACAGTAGTACTGGGGATCGTGTTAAATTTTTGAAATTGGGTTTTACGGAAAATAGATAATTTCCGGAAAAAAGAACAAAGGAAGAGCGAAAAAAATGTTTTTAGTTAACTAATATATTTATTTATTTATTTATTTATACGTGCAGAGCTCAATAACTGAACAATTACAAATTTAGGTATAAAATATTAATCACACAATTACTGGCCAACTTATAATAACTACAGTAATAGTAATGATTATAAAATATATATATAAAATGTTCAAAATACTACATAAGAAAATAAAAACTTGATAAAACTATATATGTACAAGAATATAATGTAATACATAAAAGTGCCAAAAATATGTATTTCAAATAAATAGAATGAACTATAAATTTATTTATAGTGAACATTCACTTCTTATTATGCGACCATGGCTGTGGAGGAGAAATGCGAAGAAGAGCAGACTTAATGATATAAGAGGAAGAATGAAAAATGTCAAGATAAGGGAACTGTTGAATGATATTATTGACAATTCTACTGAGTCGATTAAGACCAGAATGTAGGAGATAATTATAGGAGAGATGAGGTACAAAGAAAGTAGAAGGAAATCTATGGTTATGAAGAGGTATACGAAAATTCAGCTGGGAAAGTAATAAAGAACAGTCAATATGATTATTAAGTAGTTTGAAGATAAACATAAAGTCAAGATATGTACGGCGTGATTCTAAAGAAGGTAGGTTTGTAAGCTCTTGTAATGCAGGTATGTTATTAGAAGTATAAGGAATATTTAATTTAAAAGAAATCAGCTTAAAGAATTTATATTGAACATGTTCCAGTGAGTGTTTGTGAGAAAGAATATAAGGAGACCAAACAGGAGTAGAAAATTCAAGTTGTGAGTGAACAAGAGAGCAGTAAAGATGTTTAACGGATGAAATATCATTGAAATTACGGGTGTTTCGAGAAATGAAACCCAACAACTTCAGAGCTTTATTTACGATTGTCTCAATATGGATGGAAAACGACAGGTCAGATTGAAATGTGACACCTAATCATTTATACTGTCAACAGTAGAAAGAGGACCGTTATTAAGACTGTATTGATTGTTAAATTTTATAGAGGGTCTAGAAAAAGAGAGAAGGAAGGATTTAGCAGTGTCTAATTTTAACCGATTGTCATGAAACCAAAGACTCACTTCATCAAGAGTGTTCTGTAAACGCAAGAAATCTTGTGAACATTTTATTTCACAGAATAATTTCAAGTCATCAGCAAAGAAAAGGAATTTTAAATGAGACATGACATTACATAAATCATTCATAAAAATTATAAAAAGAAGAGGTCCCAAATGTGAGCCCTGAGGCACACCTGAGGAAGCTTGAATCGTATGAGAAAAAGAAGAACGAACCTTGACAGTTTGAAATCGGTTGGTGAGATAATTTCGGAACCAAGTAAGAAGAACTCCTGAAATACCATATGATTGCAACTTATTAAGAAGTAAATTTATGTTTACAGAATCAAAAGCTTTAGATACATCTAAAAATAACGTCTAATTGGAGATTAGATTCAAAGGCTGTTAGGATAGATTGTTGAAGGGTTAGTAAGTTGGTGGTTGTTGAACGCTTAGGCTTAAAGCCTTAAGCCTAAGTTCAGGAATAACCAAAGATTGTAACGGTGGAGATGTAATATATATATCAAATATATATATCAAACTTTCGAATAACTTTGGAATTACAGATAATATGTCAATAGGACGGTAATTTTTTACATTTTTACGATTTTAATCAGTTTATTTTAGACACCACAGAATCATAACTTATACTAAGTTTATGGGCAAGAATAGAAGAATTCGAGAACGACATAGAATTAGGTAATGAAGGATCCACTGATGAGTTTTGATAGAAAAATATCTGGCAAATTGATTGGCAATGCCAGAGTCTGTATCACAGCTAACATCATCTAGTTGAGTTAATAAAGGAATATCGGGGTTTGATTTTAAATTTTTGATATAACTCCAGAAGTATCTGGAATCCTTTTGAATAGAGGATTCAACAGATTGAATATAGTCACGATAACATGCTTGGGAAATTTTTTTGCATTGCTTTCTAAGATCAGAATAAATACGATAATCATTTAATAATCTAGTAAGTTTATATTCTTTATGAATGAATTTCTTCTTACTAATAAGAAATTTTAATTCATTAGAGAACCAGACTGGATAGGATGTATTTGAGATCCTGGAAGTTGGGATGTATAGGTTTAGAGCATCAAACAGAATAGAATAGAATTTTTTTACTTTAGAATCTAGATTATTTTTATGAAATACAGAATCCCAGTTCATCTCAGATATGTAAGAATTAATGGAGTCATAGTCAGCTTTATAAATGTTTTTTACGGATCGACTATAACTACAAGAAGAAGAACTCTTAATAATTAAATCAATTGTAAGACTAAGATGATACGGGTCACATTTGACAATAGATTCCTCACTGCATTTGTATAAGTGTAGGTTTGTCAAAACAGTATCCAAAATATTTGAGTACTCATTTTTAACTGAGTTAATTTGTCTTAGATTATGTAATGACAAAAAATGGATTAGTTTGTTGGCAATTTTATTACTACTACTTATTAGCTCCTAAACTCTATAGCTTCTAAACACTGAATGTAATTATGATCAGAAGGCCAATTAATATTTGGAATGTTGTAATCACCCATTAAAATGAAATTATTGACTTTATAAAAATTACTAATTCTTCAAGCTCATCAAAATGACTACTAAATACATAAAGTTGGTATTTGGAGGAATATAAATACAGCCAATAACTATCTTGAAAGACTTAACAGAAAGCATAACAAATATATGTTCTATATTATTATTTATCACAGGAATTTCAAAACTGGAATATTTGGTATTAACTGCAAGCAATGCACCACCACCTGCACTTTTAGAACTAGTTAAAGGATTTCTATCACAGCGAAAAATATTATAATTGTTCATACATAATTCACTACTGTATACTTTGGCAGTCAACCAGGTTTCAGATAATGCTAAAACCTCATAGTTGAAACAGGAAATAATAGGTCTGTACTCACATAATTTTGTATTTAATCCTCTAACATTTTGATAATACAATGAAAAATTTAGTAGTTTGTTGAAATATTATTAATTATTTTCGGGACTCCATTGATGTACTTTATTGTTACATTCTCTCCATTTTTTATTTTATTGTCTAAGGTTATCCTGAGTTCAGCCAAAAACTTACGTTGTTGAAAAGTTTGGTCATACCCAATTGATTCAGAAATAAATGATTGCAAATCACTGGAGGAACTGTTAGATTGATGGGTAACTAATACATTCTTGAGATGTTGAATTTCCTCTTTCAGAGAAAGGATTAGCTGATATACATTAGCAGCTCTAGATGAATCAGAAGAACCAGCATACTTATTATAAATAAAAAGTAACTTATTACTCTTCAATCCCACAGAATTAATTCGGTCTTACTCAATCCTGAGCATTCAGTAGACCCATGTACAAAGAGGCAACACATGTGACATCTTAAGCTAGACGCTTCACCAATCGCCTTATTACATTCATTACATACACTCATATCTACTAAAGGCATGTTTAACTACGTAGTTACTAATAAAATCCGTTCGCAAATTAATCATAAACAATAATTTATGTTGCATATCTTGGAGACATTACAGCAAGATGTTTACAGCATAACCGTAACATAACCTCAACACATTCATATGTATGTATTAGTTTTCTCACTTGTTTCTTAATTATATAATATTAACATACACACGCACTCACTCACGTGAGTGTAAGTATGCGTGTGTGTGTGTGTGTGTCTGTGAGAGAGGGAGATTGTGAGAACACAAAATATCTCATAAGCGAACAATCGCAGAATGCTCAAACTTCATATTCTTATAGTATGTTGTATTGTAATAATTATAGTATAATAATATATTATAGTGTATATATAATTGGTAGCACTGTATTACATAGTTCACATCAATTATATAATATTGACTGCATTGCTAGAATTCCAAATTTGAAGAAAATCGTTTATAACTTTACAAAATAGTTTTTCAAGTTTTTTCGAATTATCTCAAAACCACTGTAACGATTTCCTTTAAACTTGGAATGTTAACTGCACAGATATAAACGTATAACTTTTAACCAGAATTCGTGGACCGACCCAACCGCCTACTATTCATCATTTTTATTGGCGATTAGAATATTATCTATTTTAAAGCCCATTGCCCACCCTTAACCGCCAACACAGATTGCGTGTTTATATTATTTTTAAATTGCAGTTACTCAGACAACAAAAACTAGGATTGCAATAAAAATCTAATAATAGGTGGCAACAACCATAACGGGTTTTAACTTTAATGTAACAAAGGTCGTTATTTCGTAATGTCCCACAGCATTAAACGTGATCTCATGTTTTGTTGAGATTGTGGTTTCTGTAATAAAAACTAAACATATTGTAAATTGTTATGGCTGTAATTGTTAGTGTTGTCTGGATATTAAACGTATTATTATATATTTTATTTTACACCATTTATTTGAACAACATAACAATGGCAATTATTAAATAAAAATCTCAAAGGACTCTGCTGCTTTGGAAAGTACTTCCTTAGATGTGTGTTCACTTTAAGGGAGGTACAGAGCGTGAGAGAACGGCTATAAAGGGCAAATCCAAGGCGATATAAAAGATCTACTGCGACTTTATATATCTACTGCAATGTTATAAAGAATCTACGTCTATAAAGTGTACAATGTGAAAGTGGGTAAGTGAGTGATAGGGAGCTGAAGTTTGCCTATGGGTTGCTAAACCCATATAGTTGTCCATATCACAGCTCTCTGTAGGCGGCGAGTCAACTGGGCGAGAGTAAATACTGTTCGGGTTGTTACACTGGATTACCCGCAGAGAAGCCAAGATCCTGAAAAAGTAATTAATCCTGCAGAAAAAGTGAACAACTGAGGAATTTCATTTATTACATCTTCTCTTCCGGAACAATCCCACAAAAATAGTTTTCTGGGAATAATTTGTTTTTTGTAAAAAAAGAAGGAAAAAAGAGAGCCGTCTTTTTTACTTTCTCCACTCCTTGTCAGAAGGAAGCATTACGATCGTGTCAGATTTTCGAAATTCAGTTTTTACCGGAAATACATGTTTCGAGGTTCCCTGAGTTCGAACAAAATATTTCTAGCGAATGTTCTGCATGTGTCGTGTGTGTGTGTGTGTGTGTGTGTATGTGAGGTGTCGTGTATGTGTGTGTGTATGTGTGAGAACAGAAAAGCTCAAAAACGAAAACCTTGCAGGAACCTCAACTAGGTATCCACATCGGGCATAAACGTTTCGGGCAAAATCCATCAACCGGAACTGTGACTATAATGAATGGATTTTTCATGTTTTCTTAATTTTCTCGAAAATGGCACAAACGATATTCTTTGAAATTTGTAAACTAATAATACACTTTAAACTTCAGTGTACTTATTTCTAAAGTACTACTTCATTTCAATATGTGGTTCTATATTTATTATACAATATGAATATGGACGTTTATATTAATGAACTTCCCTACACGAAAGCGAACATCTGGACACTGATAAGAAAAATAATATAGTGAATAGTCCATTATGTTGGCCAGAAACCCGTGTTCCTAGTCTATTGACTTTGGAAGCAGGACACAATATTAGTGGGAGAGGGTACAATGAGCGAATGCTTAGCTAAACCAAAATTTGCCACTTTTATAAGCCCTCTGGCCTAAACATACATAATCCATACAAGCAGAGACGTTATTGACTATAAATCATTCAACGGCTATACATTAAGGTAAAGTACAAAAGCCGGGTTTTACCCACTTTTACTTACAATACAGGCTTAATGATGTACTGATGACGTAATAACCTTTCTCGTTCCTTGCTAAACTAGGACACCCTGAATCGTCCAATAAATTTACCATATTTATTATGATAACCTGATTAAATATCCAATATAATTTACATGAAACATAATAATAATAATAACATAATTAAATCTTTTTGTTTTTATATATTTTTACTAAATAAAGATTCATTGTATTTCACTCTTTAGAGAAAAGAGATAAGTTTACTTTAAGTACGAAAGGAAGGGACTTAACTTTCAAAGTTTAACAAAACGTTGCCCGCATATTGCTGTCTTAAACAGACGATCACTGGAATACTTTATGTAATCCTAGTCGGTTTAGGTATTACATCATCATATTTTAATATAATGGGACAAGTCGTATGTAAATTTTATTTTCTTCCATTTTCTTTGTAGTATTTCATTCTATCCCCCCCCCCCGAAGGATTACTTTGTGCGTGGGCCACATCTCAGCCTGCAGTTGACAAAATTATTTCCTCAAACTTGGATTTTTATGGAGCGGATTGTACCAAAACCGCTACACCAAGTGATTATGATCTCGAACTGCTACCTAGGAGGTCCCCAGTTCGAATCCCGCTTATAACTGCTAAATTTATATTTGTTTGTAAAATATTAATAACAATGTATGAGCTTCCGCCTCCCCGGTCTATCTAATTTGGAATCGGATGTTTTGTCCGCCAGGAAAATAAATTTGGATTTTTCAACATTTTTTAAAATTAATAAAAACAAAAAGTAAAGTAAAGTAATGCCTATTTTTATTCAGGTGGGCTTAACGTCCAACTACCAAATTAGGTGTCGTGACGGGGGCGGAAGCACCTACTTTACTAAATAACATCTTTTAAACGAATATAAAATTTAACAATTACGCGGGGTCTCGAACTGGGAACCTTCAACTTACAAGTCCATGCTCATAGCCATTACACTAAATACCCGTATCGTAGTGCATATTTTTTGTGGAACTTTTTCTTTTTTGGCAAATGATTCCAAATATCTGATGGAGTTGAAGCTCAAATTAAAAGTGCCCATGAGTATCAATTCTACAACCAGAAAATTTTCCTACTGATGACCACCTTGCCCAAAATATTGGTTAGACGTTGAATCCTCGTTATTTAAGATTTGTAAGACATAATTATAATAGAGATTAAATGTAAATAAATGCAGAGGGAGACTTTTTGATTCAATAAATCAAATGTTTTTTTTTTTTTTAAAGATTCTCAGAATCTTTTCTAGTTGCTCAACGTACATGAAACGTACATGAATATGGTGACATTGTACACAAACATAAACACACAGACATCAGATACATATATATTTATATATATAGTATTACACTAAACGAGATAAGACATTATTATTTTTATATGAGCCACTATTATTAGGTAGATAACAGGATATCCCAATATTCTCTCTCCCTCTCTTCTTCTTCTGGTACCCTCTATCTTCCATCTCCCTGAAGATCAACTACTACTAATCCTACTATTATCCGGGAATTTCGATTTTCAATGGTTTCTTTATTTAATGATTTGCCTCTGAATTATTATGGCTTAGACGTAATGAAGCATATTATCTTTCGATATTTAAAAAAAAGAAGATTATACTGATTATAAAGATCTATTAGTTTTACATTTACATGTATTAAACTTTTCCGTTTATTCTAAGAGTGTGAAATAGTTGAAGATGTATCACTTAAAGTATTTGAAAATCAATGCTCGATAATATTGTGGTACTAATTAGTCCCAGTCCCGCATCATCATTCTCTCGGCTACATCCCCGTAAATGCTAATGGCTGAGCAAATTAGTACCGAAATCAGTATGGCTTAATAAAATTCAATTAGGAACAAATTTTGGTTCTCTAAATTTTCTC
>JAAEAF010003579.1:118788-141886 GCA_011037195.1 Triatoma infestans
TCAACTTTTGACTGATTTGAAACCTGGTTTCTTTGTGGGCGCCCAGAAGTTGTATTGGAACCCATCTCGCACAAGTTTTCTTGTTCTGCAGCTTATTCTAAATAGTATTATGGACAGTTCTAATACATGCGTGCACTTTTTCAGCTATCAGTTCAACAGTAATACGCCTGTTGTCCTGATTTAACGCGTTAATGCGAGATTCAAGCGAGGAAGTTGCAACTTCAACCGGTCGTCCTCTTCGTTGCTCGTCACAGACACTAATACGGCCACTTTTAAACTGTTCTACTCATTTGTAAACGTTCGAACGGTTCAAACAATTATTTCCGTACACTTTCAACTTTCTTTCGTGGATTTCACTACCTTTGATACCCTGTGAAACTAAAAATCTAATCACTGAGTGTTATTCTTCCGAGGTGCAATGCTCGAGCGGACTCGTCATTGTTAACTGAATACACTTGAGGTTATGCTTACCAAATACTCTCGAACAGCTGATGAGTAACTAAGTACAAGGATTCCAACTAGACGCACTGAAACTGTTGTGTTGATTAAACAAACCGTATCTGAGCTACAGCGATTTGTCTCGTTACTTATTGAATGACCCTCGTATACGACTATAAAACAGTAAATAAAATGTTACAAATAACTTGAATTTTTGCATTTTTTTTATAAAACATTTTATTGCATAATTTGATAATTTATAAAATACCTATGGAGGGAAAATTATTAAAAAAAATTCTAAACTAGATTTTTCATAGAAATAATTAGCCAAACACAGTCATAGAAGTAAAGATATGAAATGTGTGTGTGGGGGGGGGGGGGGACACGATAATCCTAAATTTCTGATTGGCCAAACATACACCCATATTTCACACCTTCTTTTCTACACTATGATTGGGTGATTGTTTATAGCTACTTATTTCTTTGAAAAAACTAGTTTAAAACTTTTTTACTAATTTTCCCTTCGTAGGTATTGTATGAAATATCAAAATGTGCAATAAAATTTTTTTATAAAAAAAAGTGCAAAAATCAAATCCTTTCTAACAGATATTTACTGTTTTATATAATCAATGTAAGCTATAAAGAAAAAATGTAAAATTCTCATTCCATTGTAGAAAAAAAAAGCAAAAGAATATTAGACGGACATGCAAGGTCCGCCATTTTGAATTTGATTATTTACAGCAATGGAACAAAATAAAATTGATGTTAAACACCAAGGAATTCATAATATTTAGTTAGAGAACTTTTCATACAACTCTAGTTTTTAGCTATTCAATATATGTATGTGAAGCACTTTTTTTGGACTCAGAGGACCTCAAAACAGATATTTCCGGTGAAAACTAGATATGGAAAATTTGACACGATAAAATGCTTCCCCTTATTAGGAGTAAGAGAAAGTAAAGAAATATATAAATAATTGTGAAACAAAACAATAAAAATAACTAAATGGATATTCATAAAGAAAAAGAAACTTTAATCTTGTTTAAAGTACAATTACATAAAAACATAAATGCATTGAGTCAATACTCTTAACGATGGAAAATAAATGTCAGTAATATTCTATATAATGGGCTTATACTAAAAATACAGTAATCGGTCTACTTGTTTAAAATAAAACCTTGGTGCTTCAAACTTTATCTAAATTCAGTAGAGCCAATTGCTGAGCGACTTATAATTAAAAGGCAATTATAATTACAGAGGAAATATTCAATAAAAATTCTTTAATTGGTTGACGATATTCTCTTTGACTTTCGGCAAATGTGTTTCCTCCTTTCGAACTAGATTGGTTACTAATATTTGCTGTTTGCTTATATCTTCTTAAAGAAATTTTTGAAGTATTGTTTAAGATTCGGAAGTAAATTTCGGATGGTATCATCCTCATTCCTATTTTTCAATCAACTGAACGCTATTCATCTAAAGTACATCTAGAGGATTTACTATCCTTGAATGAGTATGAAATGGATTGACAGTTCTTATCCCCATTGTGCCATCCTAATTGACTGGTCGAACGAATAGACTACTTTTAAGAACTAAGCTTCTCCCTGAAAAACAGGCTTGAAAAAAGCTTGGCCCGGCCATTTCACTCTATAACCAGTCAGGAAACAACGTTTAAAGGGTTGAAACCCACATTCGAAGATATCTAACAAGCCATGAAGGGAATAGCCAAATCTACTGCTTGAGACCGAGCATTCTACAGCTTCAGGAGTATTTAAAATCAAGTTGTAAAAAAGAAGAAGAAGAAGAAAGATCATATGAAAGCCCCAGCTATCTTTGGGCTCTTAGCGAAACAAGAAACAACATTTGAAGAATTACAAATTACAAACAAAGTCATTAAGAAAAAACAGCTAGTCTGGAACAAGCATTGAAGAGCTTACTATTACTGAGAAGTCTATTATAGAGTAATCTTAGTCCTCTTAAAAAAAAAACTTTTCAAGAAACTTGTCAACTGTCTGCACTCAGCTCTCTGCCAAAAGCCCTTCTATAGGTCAGAGGGTTTTCACCAAGATAAATACACTAGCTGAATGACCGTTACAACAAGTTTTGAGTTCTAACTCGCTACAGTGCCCAACAAGCTGAGCTGTCTAACAAGGCAACAAACGCTACAATTCTACACCACTAGCCAACATCACAAGTATTCTCTCAGTCACTCTATTCTTCTCACAAAAGTTCGGCAAATATTGAATTTTGTGTGTTCATTATTTCACTAATCATCATTTCCTGTCTCAACGTTACAATTAAGAGAGGTCATATATACCGGAATAGTAGTCAAACAGCTGTTTTAAACTGATGACAGAGATGCCAACTGTAATTCCGAATCTTGATAATCTTATATGAATATTCTTTGTCTCTTTACATATCTTGTAGTGAATGTTTTTGTGTTTGGTCAGAGAGAAATTAAGGTAGAAATATAAGTTCAAACTGACCGAACATGAGTATCATTATGCCTATAAGAATCAACTGCAAAAATTATACACTGTATGACTTAGAGAAGAGAATATGGTAGCGTGAATAGAGAGAATGGCAGCCAACTGGCAGAGTGGTGGTATCTGATGGTTGTAGTACTATAGTCGTTGAATCAGAGTTGAATGAATTTCGAATGAGAGAGAGGAGAGAAGTTTTGGCTTTTTATGCAAAATCTCACTTCCCCTATTTTCCCTTAACTTCTCCTTCCAATATCTACAGTAGTAGTCCTTAAATGCATCTGAACAACGGCTAGTACTTGTAGAGAGACATGTCAGTGACGAGCAGTCTATGGGCTAGTCCTTATGATCTATGTACCCTAAAATACGTCACGGCGATCCATGACAAACTGAAATTTTTCTTAAAAGAATCTTTCCGTAAAAAATGTTAATGTTAGGAAGGTTTTGGGAAGAAGGGGATCTTGGGAAGAAGGGGACGTAGCCTTTTACTAACTGCTTTTCCAGTTTAGAAAACGTTCCACAACGAGTTTCCACTATTAATGGTAATTAACCATTTTGTAAAAATACCAAATACGAAGACAATTCTCCGTTTAGAACTGAGAAAGTCTTGCAAATTCTATCTTTTACTTGGCAGCTTTGTTGTAAATTTTAGTTAATAGTCTTTACAATAGTTTGGAATATTTTTAGATAATCTCTTCATTTCTAGAATCAACAAAATTCACATAAAAATAATATACTACTCTCTTTTACGCAAATATTGTAAAAACTAAAAACAACAAACAAAAAAATCAAGCAAATTGCAACAAAGCAAAAATTTTAACGCAAAACATTCATACGCAATAAATAGCCCAAGATTTAAAATACGGAAATAACGAGTGCGGTCGCCCCACCCTCACAAATTACCTCACTCACTAATTTGTCAACACTATAAATGTCTAAAAATATTTTATAACCAAGCACTGTAGTTATTGGCTCCTTCTTATACAATCTTCTCAGTATTTGAAAATTCTATGAACCTAATTAACCATTTAATTTTCCTGGAATTGTTCCAATAAATAGTTTATATAATTGCAATATAAACAGCTTGTTAAACTGTAGATATAACTCCCCCCCCCCCATTAATAGGTTTTTAATGAATAGTTCTGTTAATAATAGTTATTGCATTGATAAAAACTCTAGTGTGTAACACACGCACCACTTTCTCTCACTGCGATTGATGTTATTATAATCGACAACAAATTTTCTACAAACTTATAATTTTTACTAAATCTTGATTTGTCGTCAATTTTCTATCAATAGGAGGATTTAAATTTAATAAAATTACAATGAGATATTTATACGGCAATGGCCAGAAAAGTTTCAAAGAAAAAAGAATTCTTTTGTGGCCCTAAATTTCGGGTACCATTGGTACCCGTCTTCAGGAACTTTGCATAATTTATTAGAGAAGAAGTATATTATTATAAAGTATTAATTAAATTACTTTGTTGAGAAACGCATTGCCTCCTCTTCACCCAAAACTTTTTGAAATGAACTTTATCGGTAAAAAAATTCAAAAAAAAGTTATAGAGGTCTCTGTATTCAAAGTTAGTGTATAACAAATTTAATGAAATCCAATGGTGTTTTTATTCAAACTGATTTGGGTCTTTAATTGACAGTTTTTTTTTATTTTTTCGCGATTCTCTCATTTCGGCTCCTGGGAAATTGATTTTCTGGAGGTTCTGTGGGAACAGTAGCGTTATGCTTTCCTTTCAGGTGCCATCACAGTGCAATAAATGAAAAGTTTTTTATTTATTCTGGAACCATGTCCCTTGAGAATAACAATATGAATAATATAACAAGACGACCTTAGGATCTTGGTCTTAATCGATACAATTTATATTTACAATTGTATACAGTCACTGTTTTATACTAAACCTTGAATCTGATTGTTTGACATTAAATTCAGGATGAATAGGTGGATAGGAGTTGGGAAAAATAACGACATTTAAAGGTGTAGAGGTTGTGGGAATATCGTATATGAAGTGGAATGTAGTTCCAGAGGTTGGCAGCACGGATTTGGAAGGATCTGGAGAAAGCGGAGGTATGGGGGGAAGGGACATAAAGGTCGGAGAGGGCGCGATCTAGTGTTCCGGAAATGATCAGCGGATATGAAGGAAAGTTGCTGGAAAATGTAGGAGGGTCGTTGGGTTTGGATACTTTGATATAGGAACCAAGCGAGGAAGTACTGGCGATGATATTTACTTACTACCTCTATAATATTAACGTTCATTGGAAGCATTGATAAAATTCCGAATTTGAAGAAAATCAGTTAACCGTAAGTGCGATTTTATGGAATGGGTGTTCTCGAAAACGCCACATGATTTTCTTTAAGCTTGCAATACTGACTGCACAGATTTATATCAAACATATTTCCAAAAAAATTTACCTTAGAGCGGTTTTGGAGGACTTTCAAACTGCGTTTAAATTCAAAAGGAAGATACATAGTCTTGAGACAGAAGGCGCCCAAAATGTCCACTCAGGTATATTATATGTATAATCCTTACCACCTGTTTTATGGCCAGCCCATCTAATCCTATCTATATATAGCACTTTTAAAGATTTTTTCTAATTAAATTGTATTAATTGGAGTAAGAGAAGTGGTGTGAGTGTTTCACAACAGATTTTTGGTTATTTACCTCTGTGAATCGATTAGAACATTAATATCACATGACGAAAATTAGAATCGCTTGCAGTAATTTTTCCTCCTTTCGAATATTACTGCATGCTTCCTGCAATCCCCCCTCCTACTTATTCAATCCATTTTGGGCGAGTGAAGAAAGTTGACACTGATTAAAACATCGGCGCACTCCTTTTCTTTTTTTTCAAGCGATTGGCGTGGAGCTTCATGTAAACAGAATTATTGTGACTTCTTTCCTAAAGCAGGATGTGGATTAGCCATACTTCCGAGATCTTGGCATATCCCTGCGAATATCTCAGCCAACCAACACGGACTCTGGAAGTGGTGGTTGAAGTGTGTATATAGAAACACCAGCACTAAGTAAACCGCAATGGATTATTCAGTACGCTCTGGATTTAGATTTATAGCCATTCCTTCCTTTACAAAGATCTTTAAACACGCAAAACAAACTAACTAAATAGCAGCAAAATAAAATTCCGATCTGTTGTGACACTTCTACGACCTTTTCCGGGTTTCCGACCCTAGTATTCCATATGTACGACTGCTCGATAAATCGCTGTAAGTGCCAAACTTAAACGTTTTGCCACAATCGTATGTTATATCCTTGTGACTGACCGCATCTTCGAAAGAAATGCCAACTTTTCTTTTGATAAATTCAAGAAATAAGTAATTTAGCGATAAAATTAAAAATAATGAAGAATTTATTTATTTATTTATTTGAATTGTTACAGTAGCTCTACGTTGCTATAAGTAACAGTGACGCTGACACACCTCACATACTCACGTACCTCACATACTCACATACCTCGCATACAATTTTCCCATAAAAACCAAGTAAAGAACACAAAATATTTGATTGCCACATTTCTACCATCCTCTCCAAGTGATCTATTCCGAATCGTCTGGTTAAGGAAGGAGACCATTCAGATCTCAGGTGAATAAACTTGAAACAGACGAATAGTCTCAGAACTTTATAATAACAATTCTTCTTCTGGCATAAAGTATAAACAAAAATAGCAAGTGAATAAAATAAATATACAAATAAAATAAAATGTTAAAAATTCTGCTTGTAAGAGAGGTTGCTAGTAGCTCCGTTTACTTTCTCAGTTTATTTTTCTTCTTACGATAGTAAACGGTATCATAACTTCATCTCTATCGTGCATTTTTTTTTTTTTTTATGTACATGTTGTTTGCAGCCGTTGAAGAATAAAGAGAAGCCGCCATTTTCACCACATTCTTGATATTCCTTCGGCTTTTTCTTTGGCCACGATATTCTTTTAAAACTTCCACTTTATGATTTACGTCAGCGTTCTTTTTTTAAAACTTTTTTCTTTGAAACGTGTTGTATGCTTTGTTAAACTCAATATAAGTTTGTGAAAACAATACTCTTTAAGTGCCTCTTTTTATTTTCTATTTTTACTTTTCAAAAGAAACTCCAAACTAAGTAATACTTAGCCCATTCTTTCATAGGATTAGTATTATTTTTGTTATTATTATATTATTCTTGTATATTATTATATGTATTTATTTTTGTGATTATATATATTATTAGTATTATTATCCATTTAGTAATTAATAATACATTTCGTAAATATGTATTAATAGAATTTTTACATTTTGTTTCCATCAAATGGTTACTCATTTGTTTCTATGCTTATTTTGATTTGTGTTACTTAAATTTGCTAAATTGGAAGAAAAAGGAGGAATATCAAGTACGAACAAAGGATAAATTGTTTATTTATTCACAAATTTGATTACATTAAATTGTGAAGTTCGGCCAAAGTAAAAACAAAATTGACTTTTGTGAACATTTCAATAATTTTATTATGTTTATCGAGGTTAAAAAAAATACTTTGTAATGTATAATGTAAATTTGGGTTTAACAGAGTCTTGATGATTTCATGTTTGCGACATAGTTCTAAAATTTTCACGCCGTTGATTACAAAATTAGATCAAATTTTAGTGTTCTTTTTTCTTATTGTTACTAAGAGGAAGTATTGTAATCAGGTCAAATATTCTATATCGACTTTTCACCGGAAATACACATTTTGAGATCTCCTGAATCCAATAAAGTGGTTTTCTAGAAAATGGTGTATGTGAACCAGCATAGCTCAAAACCAAAAAGTCGCAGAAAGTTCAAACTTGACATTCTGTTTTGAAACCATCATGGGATCTGACAGTAAGTTGCCTACCAAAATTCCTCAACTGAAAGTATTACATTACTGAATGTTTTTTTTTCCCCACCTTTTTCTCGTAATATGGCTCCAACGATTTTCTTTAAACTGCCAATAATCAGTTACATATGTATATTAAGAGCTATAACATTTATTTGAAACATTTCTTTGGGAAAATTCATTTAAGGCAGTTTTTAGGGGAGTGTTGGGGCTATGCTTCCTCATTAGGTGATATTTAAGTTTATTAAACAATTCCAGTCAGAGATATTTTCTGTGAAAGCCTGCTTCTTTTTGTGGTCATGGACCGGTTTCGGGCGTTCGCCCATCGTCAGGATGCTTTTTTTGCGAGAAACTTCATTTAAACATGTTTAGGGGAAGAGAGACAGAGTGGTTACACTTTCCTCAAATAAGTCATTTTATTGAATTTAGTTTCTCCAATTAATATAAAATAGAAGACAAATAAACATTTAGTAAAAATGATAAGTTTGAAGAGAATTTGTCTCACAGTAACTCTGTAAACTGCAGCAACAGAAAGTCGTGCTTCACAACTGATTTTTTTTATTTTATAAAAATCAATTTAATTAAACTTAAAATTCCATTTGAAGGATTATTAAAAATAATAAAATGTCAATAAAAATATATAAATTCATTAAAAAAAAAAAAACTGCTTAAATTTAGTATGGTTAGAATTTATAACAACTGCAGCTGGCGAAGGATGAGCTATCTGTATGTAGCTTATGGGTTTTGCTGACCCTGTTTTGAATAATTCATTCAATCTTGTTATGTACATAGAAAGCATCTTAGATACGAATAGTTTAGCTTTAGACTAAAGTAAATAAAAATAAACTTTATCCTACCTTCGAGGGATCAGTTTTATTAAAAAAAAGAAGAAAGAAGCCAGATCTATTTAAATTTTATTGCTAAATCACAGAAAAAGAATACCATAATTACTGCCTAGAATCTGCTGCTATATCACTTCTACATTATTTTGTTCATAATTTAAATATTAACATGATGATTTCATTCATAATCTCAACAGCCAATCAGATTGCAATATTCCAAGTTTTCAACTAATACTTTGGTTATTTCCGTGAAAATAACCACCATCTCTATAGCTTCTTATACATCTTATCTCCAGAAGAATGAGATTCTACTACTACTGTGAAAGAATGGTTGAGAAAGAATCACGCTGCTGATGATGCTCAAATAAAGGCCAAAATAACTAAAAGCGAAGATACCAATCAAGAAGTATACGGAAATATCTCAAATAACATTATTTTTTAGTATTTTGTCATTAATATCTTTAAACTTTATCCTATAACGATAATAATAAAATCTAGTTTTGTGTACCTATTCTGTAATTATTTACAGCTAATTTTATAAATAAAAAAAATCTGGTGTGAAACACTCACACAACTCTCTCTTACTCCAGTTCTCAAAATTATAATTAACAAATTTTATAGTTAGTGCCAAATTTAATGAAATACGTCGAAAACTGAAAAAACTGTTCAGTAAAAGCGCACTTCCGGTTTACTAATTTTCTTGAAACTCGGAATTTCAGCCATCTATTTATTTCTAACTAATTATGGTTGGATGATAGAATTGTATAATCAACTAGGATAGCACTTTGATGAAAATCTAACCCCACCCCTCCCCTAAAAATGCCCTTAAAAGAATTTTTCCAGATAAATGTTTTAGATAAAAGTTGTAGATCTTTGCATGTTTAGTTTATATACGAAGTTCCAAAAAAATCGTCGGAGCCATTTTTCAGAAAATTGCGAAAAAGTGAATAAATCATTTAGTAAAGTGGTAAAGTAAACGCACTTCCGGTTATCCGATTTTTTTCAAACTCGGAATTTCAACAACATATTTAATTCTAATTAACATTATTTAGATGACAGAATTGTCTTACAAACTGAAATAGCACTTTAGATGGAAACCTAACCCCACCCCTCCCCCAAAAGGGCCCTTCAATGCATTTTCTCGGAGAAATGTTTCAAATAAAAGTTGTAGCTCATTGTATGTGTGATTGATGTTTGACGTTTAAAGAAAATCGTCGGAGCCATTTTTGAGAAAATTGCAAAAAAGTAAAAAATCCAACTAGTAAAGTGGTACTTCCGGTTGAGGAATTTTGACAGATAACGTACAGTCAGATCCCATGGTGACCCCTAAACGGAATATCAAATTTCAACTTTCTACGATTTTTCGTTTTGAGCTATGCTGTTCACATACATACATACATACACACACACACACACACACACACAGACCATTTGCTAAAAAGCACTTATTTTGGACTCAGAGGACCTCAAAACGGATATTTACGGTGAAAACTCGATATCGAAAATTTGACAAGACGATTACAATACTTCCTCTTACTAGGAGTAAGAGAAAGTAAAAAGCTTGCAGTACACGTTTATTATTTTTTTTAAATGTTTATTATTTTAGGGCAGAGAACCGATTGTTAAATTATTTGAACCCCATAATAATTGAGAGGTTACAAACAGCTCAGAATCAAACTTTCCAAGTAGTCTCATTGTAACTTATAATGACTATAGTAACTTATAATACTTATATAATTTACGGTAATACCGATTCAAATCTGTTTAATGTTTGTAAACTATTCAACTACACCACTTTTGTGATAATTTTTTTTTCCGAATTTTCGGAGATTTTGTTAATTCGCACTTGTGCAAAATAATCGTGTGTACTATAGTATATTCTACATAAAATAAATTATCCAACAATTATCTGTATTCTAAACTTCCATGTATTCTTCAGCTAAATCCAAGGTTGAAAAATTAAGTCATGTTAAGAGTCTTTTTTTATCAACCAGGATTAACATCCAACAACCGAATTAGATGTCGTGATCAGGCTGGAAGCACTTACTTTGCTATTATCGTGTTTTGTTGTTTTAATTAAATGAATTATTGTATTCCTCTAGAGAAAAGAGGATTAGCTATTTCTTATGAGAAAGGATATCTCGCCTAAACGAAATACAGATACAATTGGATTAACAATTGGACTGGCACTTAGAATAGGCCTGCCCCCTTCCAGGAAATCGTAAGAGGCAACTTAATTAAAGAGAAAGTCGAAAATTAGAAGCGACTTAGTCCTTTTCTGATTTTTCAGATGCAACAAGAATTTTTGATGATCAAATTGGAATCGAGACATCTTGATGTGTTGACATTAAAGCCAGTCCTATCTCCATGGGTGTGCTCCACATTCTATTTCGCCTTTTTCTTTTTTAACTCCCTCGCTCATTTTCTCAGATAGCTCCAAGATTTTCGCAACAGGGTTTTTTTTTATTGAGTTCCCTAGACATTTCTGCAGCCATGAGGCATCTTTTGAATAAGATGGAGACGCATCAAAATTCCATCAAGTCCTTTCTTTTGCAGTGCGATGTCTTTTGATCTTCGATAGTAGCTGGGAGTTGTTAAATACAGTTTCTTACCTTCTTTCTTCTCCATATTCCATTTTATTCCATCAATGGGCGAGAAAACCAAAAAGGCAGCGGCCACGGTAATTTGACCTGAACTTCTTGAGAGGCTACTTAAAAATTGCTTACAAGATTACGATCCCTTATCGAAATACTGGGACGATATAGTGAGAATGAGGCATTCCAACATATATTAGGAAGATATATTTACTGCACAATAAACATTTCTACATTTTTAGAGCTCAGGATGATAACGGCTTCAGAGCTTGCTCCCCCTCACCCCCTAGAAACGGGTATGTAGCAGAAGAACCAATTTGTGGAAATCCTGAAAAATTATTTTTCAAATTTGACAGAATATTTCTTATGCCAAACTTGGAATTGAAGAGATTTCTCTACATCAAGCCAATCTTATACCTGGAGGTTCTTTTTAAATTTCTTCTTCTGCATCACTGTGAATAACCATTTCACGAAAGCGAAAGAACTAGTCAAATCAAGAAAACATCAAATTTCCTTAGGATTGTGATCTTTCGATCTTCCTCCAGTGTCAAACATAAATTCTCACTTTTTTTCTTTTCCCAAGAACAGGCTGTTCCCCTGAAGGTGGAAAGGAAAGGCCTTGAAAGGTGGTGTGATGGAAAGGACTTGACACTGATTAATGGGACAGAATGGATGAATTATGGGCCAAGTGCCACTACTTCCCTTCACTCAGAGTACTACAAATTCTACAATAATACAGTATTATCTTTAGGTTAGTATACACAGATGTAAATTCTACTCACCTACGTACCTATTTATTACTACAATTTTTCAGATGACACAACCACAGACAATAGGAAACCGCATCACAATTTGAAGATCGTAGTAGATTACGTTTTCTTGAGTCAATGACGTCACAATTACTGCGTCACAAACAGACAGACAACAACAAACAAAAAACTAGAATGTTGTACTTAACGGGAAGTATTTCCAATTAACTTTAAAGTATCGATGTAGATTAACTAAGATTGATAACGATCCCATGGATCGAAAACGATCTCAGTCAATATATGTTTAAAGATTTCTAATAAAAATTAATGAGTGTAAAGTTAATTTACCTAAATTGTTACCACAAAGACCTAATTTTGGGTGGCCCCTCCGGGACAAGAGGTCAATCTGATAAACATGAATCACTGATCAAGTAGTGGGGTAGTCAATTAATTAAGTGGCATATGATTGATCGCTTGCAGCACTACAGACAGGCCAAGCCGTCTTGGTTATTTGGGTGGTGAAAATGTTAAGATAATTCTCTTATGAACATAAACTGATTTTAAACAATATTTGCGTTTCATGTGTTATCTTTATTTATTAGTTAGAATTATTTGATTTTCAATTATTTTTTTTTGTTTCTCCTGAAACTGTTAAAAGGAAGTTATTGCAATCGTGTCAAATTTTTGATAACGGGTTTTCGCCGAAAATATAGGTCTCCGCTGAGTCAGAAAAAGTGGTTTTAGAAATTGGTCTGTGTGTTTGATCAGCACAATTAAAAAACGGAAAATTGCAGTAAGTTAAAACTTTATATTTCTTTTAAGCTCTACCAGGTGACTTGAAAATGTGGCTTTGGTCAACATCGGTCATCCCGATTTTGGTACACTAAAAGTTATACCACTTTACTGAATGGATTTCCTGGAAAACAGCTCCAAAGATTTTGTTTAAACTTCTGTATCAACTACATCATTTAAATTGGTACAACTTTTATTTGAAAAATTGTTCAAGGAAAATTCATTATAGATGTGTTTTGGAGGGAGATGGGCATATCCTGTCTGTGCTATCTGAGTATATTATGTGATTCTATCATCAAAATGACATAAAGGAAATAGTAAGGATTCCACCCCTTCTATTACGATGTAGGTGTGAGTATGAAAAGTCGTGCTCGGAAGTGAGCCGGAAACATGATACTCTAGGGGCTCTGAACAAGTCAGGTGATCCCTATTTTGGGTAATGGGATGGGCGACACCCTGGCAAAAGAAGGTGCTGCATCTCTTTTCTTTGGGCCAGAGCCCTTTTGCGGAGTTAGCACCAAGTATTCTTAGAAGAAATCAACAAGGAGGAGGTGGCGAAAAGAGCTCGTCTCTGGAACACCATCCCGGGACAGAGGCAGGCCAAGGTCTGTCTGGGAAGTTACAACCAAGAAAGGTCGAAAGCCTGCATCGGTCTGAGCAAGAACAACATCCGTATCCTTACGGGGCACTGCAGACTCAGGGGGACACATGAGGAAGCTTGGCCTAGAAGATGATGGCACATGCAGATTTTGTGGGGAAACTCCGATACATCTCCTCACAGACTGTGATGCCGTCATTCAAAGAAGATTTAGTAGTCTGGGTTGTTACCAGATAGAAAGGGAGGAAATATCCACCCTAGAACCCTACAATAGATCATCACAGGTCGCGGTACAGAACCCTCAGAAACAAAAGAAAAAGTCAGGTGATATTTTTTGTTTCACAAGGTGCTGCCATAACCTTCACAACGCTTGGCCGATTCTTCTAAATGCCGGGGATGAACCATTTTTTCTGACTCAGGGAACCTCGTAACGTGAATTTTCTATGAAAATTTAATTTCGAAAATCTTTCTTAAAACAGCAAGAGGAAGTAAACAGAGAGGAAACTTTATATTGTCTTTTATTTACAGCTGATTAAACGAAACAGTTGGCCTAGGAAGGTTTCGTTTTATAACCTCTCTCCTTTTTCCACCCCTCCCACTCATATACAACTTCCCGCTATATATTACATTTTCTAAATATAGCAAAAGGGGAATTTCATGTAACTGTAGTTGTAACATTTGAAAGATTAATATCTTCCTATAACATATGTTTCCATGACAAATAACTTTGAAACACGAAGCAATAAATTTTTTGTATACGGATATGTTAAAAGTTCATTGGCCAAAAGTTATTTTTCGCTATATGTTTTAATTAGAATCCTCAAAATATAAAAAATAATAAGAAATGTGGTGTGTAACATTCACATGACTTTTCTCTTGTTACAATTTACGTAGTTGACCAATTTTCCTCAACAATTAAATTTTTTTTTTCACTTTCCAAAAATCTCATTGATAGGCTTCTTAGAGTAGTGTCGACTTGAATGCTAAATCAACACCGGCAAAAAATGGGTGGATAAAACAAACAGGAAATGGGCGGGACGTAATTACTCTTCATCTTGCTCGTAAATAGCTGTACGTAGTTGGTCAGGTTTAATTTTGCTTTCCATGCATCTGATGGCTGGCGGGTGGCGAGGTCTAGGCCTCCTTTTCCACTGTCTTTCTATCAAAGATGTAGCATTGTTAGGCTCTGGAAATCGGTTAATTAATTGTTTTTTCCTTTCTCTTCTCACTTCCCTGGAAGATGGATTGGCAGCCATGTTCTGCTCAGACGGAGTTCATCGTCTCAAGGAATATTCATTTTTAAGAAGGTTTTAAATTTGAATAATTTAAATTCAGGATTGAAAGCGCTAAATTTTTGAGTTTCCTACTTCCAAAATGCTGCTAGAATGCACTAGAAGAATGGAAGAGCTATCTTTTTCCGAAGATGTTTCTTCAAGTCTGGATATCTGGTCATATAGAAATCTCGGGGATTGAGGAGAGAGACAGATTGATCAAACTGATCGTGAGCCCTGCAGTGGACATATCTTTGGGCAGTGTCTATCAAAGTTCTAGGCAGTTCTAGGTATTCAGAGTATTCATTGATATGAATGAAATCGGTAGATTGAATGGCTGATTCAAGTTCCGGGCGTGGCTAATAGTGAGATCCTATCTGGTTGGATGGCATACTGTGTTTTATGGTTTAAGGAGATATCTCTAGCAATCAGGCTTATATGTCAGGCACGTTTTGTATATTTGACGAGGTAGAGACAAAAATACCCATTATCTTATGGACAGATTGCTGTGTTAGGAGATTAGGTTCAGAACACTTGGAAGGGAAGAGGATGAAATAGCTCAGGCTGTTTTATCTTAAGAATATTATCCGATTTTTTCTGGTTGATTCTTAAATGATAAGAGCGGATCGGGGTTCTTGCCTTAACCCGGTTTGTGGGTATTTATCATTACAGTTAGATAAGAAATACAGTTATATATTCATAGTTTTATTTAGTTATATTTCTTTTTGTATCCGCTATGAAACACTCACATGACTTACTGCAATTAATATAATTCTAATTCACAAATTTTCTATAAACACAGAATTTTTACTATGAGTTTACTTGGTCTTCGCATTAGAATAATAATATAGGTGATATGGGATTATGGTTTTTGGTTTTTAGGGCATCAAGGTTTACCTGAATAGGACTACGCCGTATAGCAGCGCTGTCTGTCGGCTCTCAGCAAAGTTTTACCGGCATTTTTTGAAATTTGAGTCTTTTACCGCATAATCCTATTAAAAATATTTTTTTATTAGGCACTCAAATCTGTAGAGATGCATTTTTGATTTTAGATAGACCAAAATATCTTGTACATCGAAATGTGTGTGAACTTGAAGCGGTGTACAGTCAAAGCAAAGACTTTATATGAGATACAGTTAGGAAAATTGCTTGTTTACTTACTATTTTGGCGCGCGATTAATGTTTATCCCTGCTTGGTTTAATTTTTTGTATGTTAAAAGTCTTTTGAAAGAAAGTCTTCTGTAATTATTGCATTTTGTTTTATTTACTTAGTGTACAATGTAACCTACTAGCAATGTACAGTATGTACTCGATGACTACTGTAATAGTAGTTAGAGAAAGTACTGTAATCGTGTCAAATTTTCGATATCGATTTTAATCGAAAACACGCAGACAGGAAGTTATCAGATAAAATTCCTAAACCAGAGGTACCACATAACTGAATGAAGTTTGTTACGATTTCCTCGGCTCCAACTATTTTCTTTAAACTTAGTATATCCACTACCTTATAGAGAGCTATAACATCTATTCGAAACGTTTCTCTGGAAAAATACATTTAAGAGGAAAAATACATTATATCTTCCTCTAAAAGACTGTTATAGTTTATTATAAAATTATATAATCTAATTAATATTAATTAGAATTAAAAAGGTTGACAAAATTCCAAGTTTGAAGAAAATCGGTTGACTGGAAGTCGTTTTCACTGAATAGGTTTTCATTTCCCATAAAAATACTGATGGATTTATTTAATTAATATTGGAGTAGTAACTATGAATACGGAGACCTCTTAAGTTTTGTTTGAAACGTCTTTCCGAGTTCATTTAGAGAAGTTTAGGGGGCGAGGGGGAAGTTATACTTTTCTTAAACAAGTCATTTTATTATGTTTAGATCTGCCCATTGATATATAGAATTGAAGCCAAGTAAACTTAGTAAAAATTATAAGTTTGGAGAAAACTTAATAAACATAAGTTTGTAAAGTGCAGTAAGATTGAAAGTTGTGTTACTGTTTCATCTAGATTTTTAAACTTGAAATTCTAACAATTTACATACGGCAAATGGAATTTATATTCTCTTATTGCCAGAATATTACATAAGTGGTAGCACTGTAAATTATGCTGAAGTGAGACTTCAGACTTTAGACGAACACACATTCCAGTACATTCTACCTTCCACAGAAAACGCCCCAAAATATATTTTCTGTGGGGTGGGGTGGATATTTCAATTAAAATTGATAGGCCTTCATTGTGCGAAGTTTAAAATAAATATTTGAAGCTGTTTTCAAGAAAATCGCAAAAAGTGAATAAAAAAAAATTCAATAAGGTTGCACTTCTGGTTGATAGATTTTTCCATCAAAATCACCTCCTGCGATTTCTCATTTGTGAGATATTTTGCAAACAGATAGTATACAGTGGATTCGCTAAAAACATTGGATTGCGTAAGAGAAAGTAAAAAAGTAAGAAGTTAATTCTAAAATCCATTACCTCACTGAATTTTATAATCATATCATATCTGGAATGTATACCTACCTAAACAAATTTAATTACCGCGTATAACGTATCATAACAAAACAATCTAGTAATTATTAGTGATAATTCAGTTTAGTAGAAGTTAATAGTTAGGCAGGTAATTATTTTACCACATAATCCGCCTTACTGTATGGTCATATCCCAGAGTTTATTAATCTGTTTAGTTTGATTATTCCATTAAATTATTCTTCCCTCCTGAGGATGCAGTAAAGGCAGAACACACTGGACTTAACAATGCATTTATACAATTTAAGAATGAATTTCCTCTAATCCCGTGTTAGTGGTAGACATGTAATTTTATTAACAATGGTAACATTTTAGATGTGTTGAAAAATTACAATCCTTGACTGACCGCTAATTTGTTTAAATATTCAATCAATTATTGATTGATCCATTTGAATTTTGATATCTTTACCTTAATTCTGATATCATTATTTCGCTGGAAGTAGCTATTACTACTTGCTCTAACTGCTTTAGAAGAAGAATTACTGCTAACATGGCAAATTTTCTATATCGAGTTTTCACCGGAAATACATGTAATAAAGTGCACTGAGACAAAAAACGTGGTTTCTAGAAAATGATGTGTATATGTATTTCAACATCATTGCTCAAAAACGAAAAGCTGCAAAAAGTTCAAACTTGACATTCCGTTTGGGTAGGTTCCGACAGAAGCTTATTTGTCAAAATGGCTCAACCGGAAGTACCACTGATGGATTTTTCAGTTTTTTTGTGAGAAAGACTCACATGACATTCTCTTACTGTAATTCAATTAATACAATTTAATCTAGAGGTCCTCACGCGTTGGTCTAATGGCTAGCGCACTCGCGTTTCGTGCGAGAATTCAGGGTTCGATTCCCATGAGGATAAAGTCGGTGTTGATCCAGCATCGTAATAAAAAGTGGGAAGCTACAGTTAGTAGCGCCCTAGGTAGCGAAGGCCGGAACTAAACGGCGTGGGAAGTGCTGCGTGCTTACCCTACTCAAATGCCGTCTGGCAAGCCTTGGCCCTTCATAAGCTGTTGCGCCATAGGGTTTTTTTTTTAAAATCAAGAAATATTCTTCAAAATTGCAGCGTTACAACATTTACTGTGGTGAGCATAAAAATGGTTTCACTTGTATATCTGAACGGCCTTACTTGGGCTATGACAAAACTAAGAAAGAAAACTTGGGCAAATTTAAATTCACTGACAGCCCCCCCTTAATACCTCTCTAAAGACAATTTTTTCAAAGAAAATTTCCCAGATAAAAGTGATTCGTTTCTAACTATGCAGCAAGCAATTCATTCTTCTTTATAAATAAAGTTTGTCTGCGCGGCAGACACCTAAGGTGCGCCACGTAGCGAAATGAAGAACAGTGCACCGGAAGTGCAAAAGAAGTACAAAAGAAGTGAGACTTACCCTTAGCTGACGGTGAATGATGAATTGAGGGTGTACCGCTAAAGTGATAGGCGGACTGAAGAAGAAGGAGGTGGGTGTGTATGTGTGCGTGTGGTAGGATAAGTGTGGGTGTATGTGTGTGTGTGTGGGTGAAGGAAAGGATGTTAGGTGAAAGGAAGGGGGTTAGAATGCTCCGCGGAAGCGGAGAAGGCTGCTGTTGAGCTGCTGGAAGCGATGAATCCCTCAAGCGCGAACAGTATACATCTTGAAGGTGAAAGGCGAATGCTGACCCAACGGCGATGAATAAATGAATACCTCTGGCCGGGCGAATAGGCGCGTATATAGCGAAAGTAATAAAGTACAAGATATGTAGGGCGGACTGTATAACACACAACACATAGACTCGGCGAACGACAGAGAGCAACTGAACTGAGAGGACGGAAACAGGGGGCGGGCCGGCGTAGGAAGTAGGGGAAAACATGGTAGTCAGATGACGAAATAGGAAAAGGGATGGAAGAGGGGTGGTGCGGAGGGTTGGGGTAGCAATAACCAGTTCCAAGAATGCATTAGTGGCGGAATTATTTCAAAGGCAAGCGGATTAACGCGTACGCACGCACGGGCGGAGTAGGCGCGTAAGAGAGGCAGGCGTGGGAAAAAATACCAAGTTAAAATATCGAGGCAGAGTTAATCCCTCAAAGGGAGCCGACCGAACAAAGTTATTAGTTAGTTTTTTATTAAATTTCGGATGCACATATATACCTATATTTTTAGTTATATGTGAAATTGAAACTATGTAATAACCGTATTGGATAAATCATAAATCAAAACTATGTAAATTGCAGTAAGAGAAAGAGGTATCAGTGTTTTACAACACATTTTAAAAAAATATAAAATGCTAAAATATATTATGAAATTAATACAAATTAGTATGGCAACAAATAAAACAGAAATTAGAGAAAAATAATAAATAAAAGGACAGCAAAAATCATATAATAATTAAGATAATTAATTTAAAGCCAATGAAATAATTTATATTCGTATTTTTTCATTCTTTGAAAGAAGTCTAATTATTTTTATTTCTTTTAGTGTATAGTTTAAAAATAAATTAATCCATTTAGAAAAGGATAACAATGAATTTTAAAAAGTGGGACATTTGGTAATCATATATAAAAAGATTTAATTCAATAAAAAGAGACATAGATTAAACATATTAATATTAAATATTCTACTACAAAATCATAGTCAGACATGCGACTTTATTTTCATTGTATAAAATAAACAGTTTTATTAAAGACTTTTTTTTTTTTAATATTTTATAAAAGTAAACGACAAATGACATTTTTAAATGCACTTAGTTGATTAAGTTCTTTATAGAAGGAAAGAAAATATGCTGGCAATATATTAAAAATATTGTGCGGATTTAACTTTATTTATATTTATATATTTATAATTTTTTTTTCTCTTTATTCACTAAGAGAAAATGTGTGCACTCATAAGAAATCTTTCGAAATTGAGTTTTATCGGAAGTACTTTTTTGGGGGGGGGTAATCTGGAAAGAGAAAATAAAAATCTTTTTCGCGAATGGCCACATGCCTTTTTTTTTATGGGAAGGAATCCCCTTAATGTACAGCGACCTTGAAAACTCTATTGGGCCCCCTAATGTTGCTGGGATCAGACTTCTCAAATTACAGCACCCCTTTTTCTAAATCTATTTTCTTTAATAGCACAAGAAGCCTATTTATTTGGAAAACACGTCTGTTACTATTTTCAGTCATAGTACTGCCATGATTCACATGGAAACTAGTTGTCCCCCCTCTCAAACACTCACGAGACTTTCTATTACTGCAATGTACATAGTTATAAATGGCAAATTTCTTAACACTCGTAAATTGTACTAAATGTTTAATTTCATGTAACCCGTCGCTGCTTATATGAAGAAAATCATAGCAAACTGAAAAACCTGTTCCAAACAGCACTCACGTTGGTAATAAATAGTTACGTTGTAGTATAAATAGGTTGTAGTTGATAGATAGATTCTACCGGGGGAATTGGCTATTCAGCCTACGCCACCGCGACACCCCAAGGATCTATTGTGGCACCCCCCTAGTTGGAGACCCTCCCCCTATCCTGTCCTTAACCGGACTGTGGAATTGGGGGGGGGGCTCCCAGGTGGTCAATCAGAACACCTGCCATCAGAGCACCCTCTCGAGTCCTGCTTGCCTTAAAAGACTTAATAGGTCCGAGAGAGGGCCCTGGCTGATGCTTGTTGGCACCAGCTTCTCTTTACCAAAGAGGCGGTACCTTAGCCAAACCAGCCCCTCGCACTGACATACCACATGCAGTGCCGTCTCCTCTTCTTCCTGACAAAACCTACACAGGCTATCCGTTGCCAGGCCCATGCGATGCATGTGCTTATTCAGTCTACAATGGCCAGTGAGAATGCCAACTGCTATCCTTATGGCCACCCGGCCTAGTTGGAGTAATTCGGCAGTTAGCTTGGGCGAGTAGCTATGGATAAACTTTTTCGCCTGCCTCTGGCCTGGAGTTTTGACCCACCATTCCCTTGATCGGTCCTGCATCCATAGCTTAATGGATGCACTCCTGAGGCATCTTGAGACACCGCAGAACGGCTCCGGCCCGATAAGCGCTCTCATTGAACCCTCCCGGGCCAGGCGGTCCGCCGCCCCATTGCCTCTGTGACCCAAGTGCCCAGGTACCCTATGGCTACTAATTTCCTTGAGTGCACCTAGGCAGTCCCACACCAGCCTTGAGCTGAACTCCCATGAGTCAACTGCCCGCAGAGCAGCCTGGCTATCCGAATATATGACGACTCTGGAGTTATACACTCCCCGTCTTCTTATTTCGGCGGCGCAGATAATAATCGCGACTAGCTCCGCCTGAAAGACCGTAGCTAGCCTTCCCAGGCTCACCGAGATATTACATCTCGGATGAGCCCCGTACACGCCGGCTCCCACTCCGTCACCCATCTTGGACCCGTCCGTGTACCACATAGATTCGCCTGTAATTGGCGGCCCATTCTTCCATGCCCCTCTGTCTAATATCAAGACTTTGAAGGGTTTTTGGAAGTCATACCTAGGAGTCATTATGTCCGTAGGCAGGCCCAAAATCGGGTCCGCCTCCAGCTCCTCCCATAGGTCTTGATGCTTCCCAGTATGCCTGGGATAAATGGGCGCTTGTCCCTGTTGTAGTCGTGCCACAACTGCTCTTGCAACGCCTTGGACGTAAATGTGGAGTGGTGGAAGGTTTAACAGGACCTCCAAGGCTGCAGTGGGGGTAGTCATCATGGCACCCGTCGTACTCAAGCAAGCCAGCCTTTGAATACTTCCGAGCGCTCCCGACCCCCCATCTGCAAGGTCTTTGTCCACCACGCCGCCGCCCCGTGGGTTACCATTGGTCTCACGACACAGGTATAAATCCACAGAGCCATCTTCGGGCTTAATCCCCAACTTTTACCGCATAGCCTTCTGCACCTACCCATGGCGATTTTGGCTTTGTGTGCGGTTATATTAATATGGGATTTCCATGTCAGCCGTCGGTCAAAAATGACTAGGTTGTAGTAATAATAGGATCTACTACGATCTTCAAATTGTGATGCGGTTTCCTATTGTCTGTGGTTGTGTCATCTGAAAAATTATAGTAATAAATAGGTACGTTGGTGAGTAGAACAACCCGAACAACCTTTTCTCTTCAAACTCGGAATGTTGGCAACATATTCAGTTCTGATTAATATAATATGGAAGCGTATAATAAATAAAAATGCACATTTGGAGGAAAGCATAACCCCCACACCTCCCTAAAAACACCCCTTAATTTTTTCCGGATAAATGTTTAAAATAACAGTTGTAACTCTTCGTATGTGTAGTCAGTATACCAAGTGGAATGGAAATTGTTGAAGCCATTTTCAAGAAAATCTCAGAAAAATGAAAAAAAAAACTGTTCAGAAGGAAACGCACTTCCGTTTAACCGATTTTCTACAAATTCGCAATATTGGAAACATATTTAATACTAATTAATGCTGTTTAGATCATACAATAATATAATACATTAAAATACCACTTTAGAGTAAAATATAACCCTACCCCTCTCCCATCGCCCCGCTCCCTTATACGAATACTCTCAGAGTAATGTTTCAAATAAAAGTTGTAACTCTCTATGTGTATAATCGATATCCTAAGTTTAAAGAAAATTGTTGAAGCCGAAATAGGGGGGAACTATTTTGATAGTGCCAAATTGTGTGATCACCAGAAATATATGTCATGGGGCTCCCTTGAATACGAAAAAATGTTTTAGCGAATGGTCTGTATGTGTGTGTGTGTGTTTTAATAGAATATCTCAATAAAAAAAGGTCACAGGAAGCTCAAACTTGCTATTCCGTTTAGACATCACAACCGCATCAGACACCAAGATTTAGAGAAAATCCATCAACCGGAAGTGCGGCTTTATTGAATGTTTTTTCAGGTTTCGTGATTTTTTTCGAAAACGGCTCCAATGATTTACTTTAAACTTCGAATAATGTCTACAGACATAAATACCTATCACTTTTATTTGAAATGTTTTCACGG